>UZAE01001430.1:0-13388 GCA_900617975.1 Rodentolepis nana
GAGTACTGTGGTAGGAGTCGAATATGACATACAGTGGGGGGTGATGATAGTTTGAAGGGAGAAGTCAACTGCCAGTTAATAGACCTTTTATACGTTGCCCAGGGTGCACCACGAGGAGGTAAGTCTATCCCACACCCCTTTGTAATAATAATTGGTTGGCTATTGGATGAGTATTAATTAGGGTGCTAATTATTGTATAAAAAAATTTCTCTATGAATTAGCTTCTTGTTAGCTCTAGTGAGCTTTTCTGCTTTTAAAATGAACAATCGGTCCGTATATATACTACCGATAAATGAATTAAAATGCCACGACCGGTCATCCGATTATATTAACTGGTTCGCAGCCTTTGAATACTGCGAAATCAAACTGATTCAAGTAATCAGGGCCCGAACCTGCAAAAAAATAAGCCTCACATGTGTTGAATAGCTTCCTTTCTTTGCAACTCAATTATAATTCGACTTCACTTGTTTTGATTTTGAAATTTCGCTAATATATTCGATTACTCATAAATAAAATTATGGTCGTGATTAAAAGAAAAATACGTGACATTGAAATGTTTATTATTAACTGATTAACTGATTTACTTCTTTTTTCCAATATCTACAAATTAACTCATTTGGAAGTACTACAATGCTTATGGATGGAGATATCAAAATTGACATAAAATCAATGTGAGGGCAGAGCATCTGTTTAGATTCCTAATGCTAAAGTGGGGTAATCTTAATGGCAGACTACTTCAAAATCTCTCAAGGCGACGACCGTATAATCATTTCATTAACTCCCGAGTTCTGATGCTGAAGTAGTTTAAGTGTGGGGTGCGCGATAGAATTACCTCTAAGTGGTGCAACCTGAGCAACGTATACTCATATGACAAAAAAGACTATAATCGTCAATTGACTTCTGACTTGAAAATACCATAACTCGACTGTATGTCATATTCGATCCCTTCAACAGTACTCAACTTACCTTTATTCCGCTTTCGTGTCTGTCTCCTTTACATCTGTAAATCGCTCTCCTGTTCCCCCTCTTGAATTTTTCCCACTTTGATGCTCCTTCTTCTCTCTGTGAAGCCCGAAGTCAGCTAAAGGGCTAATGATAACTTTCAAAACGCTTGCCATTTGAGATAAATAAATAGTTTTAAGGCTGTTCATTATTAACATTAGATCCAAAGGTCATGAGATTGTATTTTTTCACTTTCCGCCTGTCCATTATCCCATATCTTATTTTGCTGACTAAATCCCAATTTTTGTCTGGTATTCTGCAATTAATGTAGTGTGCACTATCTACTTCCATCAATTTATATATTTTATAAAGCCGCTGTTTTCGTTAGGTTCAAAAATGCTGGTCTCATAAAACACAAGATTTGTATTCGATTACGGTGGTGGGATAAATTGGCTGCTTCGAGAACTTCTACCATGCGAAAACACAAAGCTCTTCAACAGACTTTGGAATGCAGACTTAATGTGAACTATTTTTGTAGTTTTTCGAAAAAGAACGTTAGTTACGCTTGTATGAACTTACACTATAATAAAATGCTTTTCGTGAAATTGCATGTTTTCAGTTCAAAAGCACGCACAGTTTAAAGCAATTTATCAAATTTTATGACTAAAAAATCACATTTATTAATATTTTAAGCTGCTCGACTTCAAATTGATCACTTTTGTAAAAATCAGCACTAATCTCAACAAATAATCATTTCATCATTTACATAAATTTGATAATTTTCGCAATTAAACGTGCCCTTTTTTCGATTGGGTTTAAATTTCTCTAAACCAGTCCAAAATTTACGAGAGATAATAGTAAAAATCTTTATTTTTCTCATTAACCTCAAGTCTATCAAAACAGGTTATAAATTAATCTGATATAATTAGTCAACCACTGAACAATATCTTTACAAGGGACGTTATTTCAGTCATGAACCAGATCGTTAAGTAAATTTGAACATTGCATCATTAAGTTTAAAAGTTAAACATCCTCTGAAAATGCGAACAGCATAGGGCTTTAAGAATTAAAAATGTTTGGCCTTTAATACTATAACTTCATTGCTCATGTCTGCTCAAGGCCTTTAAGACTGCCATAACTTATAAGGTCCATTTTCTGTCCCTATAAAATTTCTGTTTCTGCACTTCCGTTTCATGTTAGAAATCTTTTAACTTTGCAGTACTATTCCCATGCACTAATATTGATTTGTACATACCTCCTGTATCTCCAACCCCCCCCCCCCCACCTTTTGTTAAATTTAACTAAATTGAGGAATCCATGAGCCTAAATATCTTTTCTCTGTCAAATTATTCTCAATAGCTTCTACATCAAAGACCAAAATAACCACTTTGTCAATTGATTTCCCTTGAACTGGTGTAGATGTACCTTCTTGCCAAAAAATAAAACATGGAAAAGCATATAATAAAAGGACCTTAATTTTGCTCTGCAATTTCTGTTGTAATTAATAAGTTAATATTATATAAATTGCCAGTAAGTAATATTGACGAAGATTTAAATTTGCTTTCCCAATTCTAGGAGAAATAAACTCAAAAATTCTTTGCTTAAATTTCAATCTGTTAATGTTTTTAATGTTAGCGGAAACTTCTTTGGTTGCAGAATAATGTCGACGTGATGTGTTCAATTCAACACAACTGCTCAATATTATTGGGTACTCTATGATTATATTGGTAGCATAAATGTTTACCTTTATGGTCATTGGCCTTTTTTATTTTTTGGTCAGCCTAATCCTTAGATTTTACCAAAGATACGATTTGGACAAAAGGTGCTTAGTATCTATTATAGCCTATACTGAGGAAGGGAGAGGGGCTTTTTGTAAAGCCTTTATCTTCAAATTCACATCTTTTCAGTTCTCTTGGGGCAATTAGATAACCACTGTATTAGGCATTAGATAGTGTTTTGCATTTAAATTTAACATTTATTTCATTTTTAAACCTAGTTATTTCTATTAAACCAAAACCTTTGCTATTACTTCTTCAACATCTAATTTAGTTTATTTCGTATATTTTATCTTGTTACTTTCAAATTTAATTACGCTCTTTTAAAGGAATGAATCCATGGTCTGCTTTGTAGTTACAGTGTATTAAGGCGCTAAAGACAGGTACATATAATTGGGATAAATTGAGTTTCCGAGCTAAAAGGCTTCTTGGAAAAGTAAATAACTATTTAACAGGGGTGTGCGATAGATTTACCACCACGTGGTGCACCCTGGGCAACGTATACTCATACAGCAATAAAGACTTTTAACTGGCAGTTGACTTCTGACTTTAAACTACCATCATCCCTCTGTATGTCATATTCGACTACTTTCACAGTACTCACCTCATTGTATGTCATATTCGACTACTTTCACAGTACTCACCTCAACCGTATGTCATATTCGACCCCTTCCACAGTACTCATCTTACCTCGACTATTTGTCATATTTGACCCCTTTCACAGTACTCATCTTACCTTGTCATATTCGACTACTTTCACAGTACTCACCTCACCTTCTGTAACACTCTGCCTTTGTGTCTCTCTCTTTTACATCTATGAAACACTCTTCTGTTCCCCCCCCTGCCTTTGTGCCTGTCTCTTTTACATCTTTGAATCACTCACCTTTTCTAACTTCGTCTTTGAAACTCATCTGTTCCTCCCCCTCCCCACTCGAGTTTTTTCACTTTGATGTTCCTTCCCCTCTGTGAAGCTTGAAGTCAACTAAAGTGCTAATGATGGCCATCAAAACGCCTGACATTTGATATAGATAAATACTATTAAACAAGTCCCAATCATGAAGAAAGAACCGGCATTAAGGAGATTTTTTAGGAGCTCCAAATAAAGAAGCAGAAATTTTGGCTATTACGCGCACACTGTCTGGCCTCTTACCCGTGTTCGCTGACTGCGGGAATGGGCACATCAACCTTTGCGCCATCAGAGCACATTTTTCGTTCAAATAAGTGAAACTGCCTAGTGAAATGGACTAAAGTGTAATGCTGTTATTTTTACCTGCATTTCACCAATGTCTTACCGTTGTCTTTACGTGTGGCTGTAGCATTTTAATGGGAAAATTAAATGGCTTATTAAAACAAGCTTATTATTTCACTGAATAATTATTTTCCTCTATAAAATGGGATAGTTGATGATGCGTTGCCATTTCACTGCCTCCTTTTTCCCCTCCTTCTTTCTCGCTTTCTCCCCACGGTATTTTTTTGGGATTGAATTCCATTTTGTAAATTAATCTAGCTTCAACTTTAATTTTTAATTAGTTAATTCGACACAAGAGGGAAAATAAGCTCTCTTTTGAACTTTAATTAACTTTTTCTGTAAGTGGTGGAATTTGCAGGGAAAACAATTGTAACATCAGCCAACAAAATTGAAGTATATTTACTCCTTTATGGTTAGAAAGAAATTTTTGAAAATTTTAAAACTAAATGCCTAAAGAAGAATAGTTTATTTAAGCGCAAAGTAAATTTGTCAGCAGCAAAATGAACTTTTAATCGCTATAGTAGCTGAAGAACCAAGAACAAGGTTGGTCATTTTATTTTAGCGCATGGGGTGGTGGTGAGGAGTCAAACCATTAGTCATTAAGTTAGGTCAGGTTGACGCCCACTGTTAATGGTTACCACGGTTTCTTGAACACGTGTTTGGTCTTCATAAAATACCCGCCAATTTTCGTAAATAAATTTTTGAGGGTGCGAAAGTTGGCCTTTTTATTTTCTCTGCATGTATTACAAAGTTCACAACTGCACGTTTCAATCTTATAGCATTTTAGCAATATAGTCGTTAACAGAAAATATCTAATACGAATGGAACTTTTCCATGTTAAATTCTCCAGTATGATGATCAATAATTCATAACTTTAATCGCGGAGCTACATCTACGTAGTAGGGCAACTCAATGGTGAAGCAACCTCTTTACTCTGTGTGATGTAGTTGAAAATTCCAATTAAGCCATGGAAAAGTGACAAAACTGCGAAGGTCAGAAGCTGGGTTAACCCGTTCTGTCAGAGATAATACAATTTCTAAATTAAGCTTTTCCAGGAAGAAAATATTTACTCCTACACATAAAGTCTATCATTACACACTCAAGCGGGAATTAGTGTGAGGTTGCTGGGAAAAAGGTAATATGATAATGGCGAACTTTATAAGCCTATATTTCATCTCTCTGTTTGAGGTACCTTAAATGGAGCCAATTCTATAATTCCTTCAATCCTATTCATTTACTTGAAAGCATTCTGTAGTTACCAGACCTTCGCATCGTGTCACATGTGCATTAATTAACAGGGATCGACTGATACGACAAGCAGACAGTGACCTACTTATAATAGAATGTTTAATTAATGACTAAACACGAGTAACGTCTTGTAACAAATTGGGTTCAATAAACAACAACTGTGAAAGTCCACTTAGCTGAAAAAAGGGGTTTCATTTCTCCTCTTTCACTTCGAGCTAACTTTTACAAGTTTTTTTTGCTTGAGAGGTAACTAACTGTTCACTGGTAGTTCCCTCGATGAATAATCATTTTTTTCACCAACGTTCTATCAAAACTATCTTTAAGAGATTTCAAATATATCCTTCCCTAATCTTTTCACGTTGCTATTAAGTATTAATGCGTTTACTTAATTTGCTTTATCGTTATTCATCTAAAGTAAATTGATGTGTTATATCTATTATGTTTGAAATTATATTCAGTGGAATCAATTGCTAACGGTATGAGACGAATAGGATGTGATGCGTTATATATGGGTGATTATACATCTTTCAATACATTCTTAAATTTTAAAACAAAAATTTCACTCCAACCAGTCATAATTATTTGATCAAAAACAGTGCTCAAATAAAACTGTGCATGTTATTAGTTTCCTAGAAATAGCAAAAGAAGTTTGAGTTCGGTCAGTTTCTTATGGAGTACTATTTTAGTGAAATTCACTCAAGATATACATACATATATATATATATATATATATATATATATAGACTTTCCCTGGGCAATGCATTCTCATACGGCAAAAGGTCTGTTAACCGGCAGTTGACTTCTGACTACAAACTACCATCACCCTACTGCATATCATATTCGACTACTTCCAA
The DNA here is from genome assembly GCA_900617975.1 of Rodentolepis nana. Classification (NCBI taxonomy): domain Eukaryota; kingdom Metazoa; phylum Platyhelminthes; class Cestoda; order Cyclophyllidea; family Hymenolepididae; genus Rodentolepis; species Rodentolepis nana. The sequence goes on from UZAE01001430.1 coordinate 6,069, forward strand.
AGCACTCACTTCATCTTTTTTCTACCTTCATCTTTGAAGCACTCTTCTGTTCCTCACCCCCCCCCCTTCCCCTCGACTTCTTTTCACTTTGATGTTTCTTCCCCTCTGTGAAACCTGAAATCAACTAAAGGACTAATGATAATCATCAAAACGCCTGCCATTTGATATATATATATACATATATATATATATATGCTATCAGAATGAAAAAAATTTCTTGGCACTGATTCCCAATAGTTTATCGCTTTAGGTTTCGCCAAGTTAGTCTTTTTAAATGGTCTTTGACAGTCCTTTGTTGTGTCTTTCTAAGAACATTTTCAAGTATGAATTCAGTGTCATTTAAGCCCATTTAAAATATAATTTTCTTAAATACGCTAAGCTGGTAACAGACAATTCCCATGTTTTGCATATATATGGGATAATTATAATCGAGCGTGAGAACCAGAGCATTCTCGGAGCATTTGAAAATCGTCGTGCTTAGGCAGCGACAATTGAAAATCGATAATCAATAGGCGACCATTTGTGCTTTGGGTAAATGGAGTGAAATGCTATGTTAGCGGTCTGTTTGAGCAAGCATTGCAACTTAAGTATGAGAATTTTTTAAATTAGCCAGTTAAATCGAAATCGAATACTGTGTGGGGATTAGATCTCGTGCTCTTAAAAGAATATTTTATTACTTCTTATTACTGCTTGCAACTTCCTTACCATTGAATTTTTCAATATTTTTACCCTCGCGCGTGCCTAGATCCCCTCCTGTGATTGTAGTTGCAATATTCTTGTGCAACAATGAGTAATCATTACAATAATAAATGAAACATTCTGGCTTAGTGCGAAGATGCACCGTTAATTGGCAAGACATTCTAGCACATATCTTTAACCAATTTAATCGAAATAGCAGTTAAATAATTATTTGCCATTTTCTGATACAAGATAAGTTTTAAAAATGCTCATTTTGGATGATTAGGCCATTATAAGAACTGATTTCAAAGAATTGATTATAATTTTTCCCCTAAATGCATTTTCTCATAAAATTTAATTTTAATTGAAGGCATTTAGGTAATTGGGTTAAGTGAAAAGTACTGAAGTACTAGTGAAAAGAATGTAAGTTGGGTTAAAAAACTTAAATTATGTATGTTTCAAAGTACTGATGGCATTTTGCACATGGCTATTTTAATCTTAAATACCTCCATGTGGTGCACCCTGGGCAACGTATTCTCATACGACAAAAAAGTCTATTAACCGGCAGTTGACTTCTGACTCCAAACTACCATTACCCCACTGTATGCCATATTCGACTACTTCCAAAGTACTCACCTCACCTTTTTTCTACATTTGTGTCGGTCTGTCTCTTGCATCTTTGAAACACTCTTCTTCCCCCCCCCCCCCCATCTCGACCTTTTTCACTTTGATGTTTCGTCCCATTTGTGAAGCCTGAAGTCAACTAGAGAGTTAATGATAACTATCAAAACGCCTGCCGTTTGATCTAAATTTTAATCTTAAATATAAAGAATGATGAACAGATTTAAGAGTGAAGCAGCAGTTGGAAAAAAATCCTGCATATTTCTATTAGTATGTAAGTAGTATTGAGCTAATATAATTGATCTACACTGGCCGAAAAATCTTAAGAATGAAAACCTACTTATTCTAGATCTTTGTTAAGGCGTAACACGCACTATTACCCACTTTCAATCGATATGAACAATTAAAGTTGTTTATTGCCATAATCGGCGATATCACAATTCAGAATAAATCAGGCTAATCTGATAATGAGGAGCACAAATATGTACAATCATAATGCCTAGTTTCTAGAGCAACAAGTCCTAAGTTCAAAGAAATAACGGTATTATAGAGCCGCTTTTATGAAATGATTCCATTCTTCTTTGTTCTTGTTCACACTTGACAGATTTGTTCTCTACTAAGAAGAAGTCACAAAATAAACATTTTGAAACGTTCGTTCAAACTAAATGCAATACACATTGATGTCTACCTCATAATAAAAAGCAGGGGTGGTGCACCCTGGGTAACGTATTCTCGTACTACAAAAAAGTCTATTGACTGGCAGTTGACTTCTCACTTTAAACTACCATCACCTCACTCCATGCCATATTCGACTATTTCCACAGTACTCACCTCACCTTTTTTCTACCTTTGTGTTTGTCTCTTACATCTTTATCTGAAGGGTGCGAAAGAAATAAAACTAAGTAAAAATGATTAAATTAATGAAAATTAAAATGTCACATAAACACATAAGAACAGATAAATCAGTACAAACTCGATCCGTCTAAATAAAAAGATATCGAATAGATGAGCGTCTTAACTCAGACTTTCAATGTGAAAAGCAGATCATATTTGCCCTACCAAATGAATCATCTTTGAAACATCTATTTTAAATAAAGTATTTAAATTGCCTACCTTACTCCCATTCAAACAAGAGAAATACTTTCAAAATTCTTAGAATAATTAATCTAAGTTACTTCGACATAGCATTTTTAAAACAGTATTTTTTCCCTCGCACTCGCTGTCCCTCTTAGTTCGTCCATTTTGAGAAGAAACGTGGTCATTATTGGACAGCTATCCGAAACTTTGTTGTACCCGTAGGACTAGTCATTTCATTCATTTTGAGTACATGAGTCATCACCCAAGTGATTTGAGAAGCCACGCTGTTCATTTATTCATAAATCGAAAAAGCGGATGTAATGACCATAAAATACCTCAGTCTAAATATTAGTTGAGTGATTAGCAAATTAAGAGTATTTGCATAAATTTAACTCCAGACTGATAGGGAGTTACCGGTGATAGCAGATAGATTGTTTTCTGCAGCCATCTTCTTTCCATTCTAAGTGGAAGATGAAATCTAAGTTAATGTCTAGATGTCAACGTATACATCATCTATACTTGGAAGGACTGCTGGATGACCTATAGGCACTTACATTAGAATTAGCCAAAGGCTTCCGTGTGCAGCTGCCCTCTAAGCCCTCATGATATGGAATTTCGAAATAATCAAGAATGATTAGCCGTTATAGTGTAAAAACCCTTGCAGTCGGGTTCAAAGTACGATTTTTCGAACCACGTTGTGTCGTTAATAGTAACATGGATTATACCTTTCTAAGAAAATAGTGCTCGTTTCAATGACGATAAATTTTAACTTCCACCCCCTTTAACATTACGTTTCTACTACCTTCCTCTTGTGTTGTAGAAATCAGCTTAGTTCACTGTTTCTATCTTTTGAAATAGCTGAACACTTGAAATTATGCCCATATTTTGGAAGTACTATTGTACAATTAGAACCTTAAAGCTATAAGCGTTCATCATCATTCTTATCCATTAAAGAATGAAAGGGATATAAATGTGAGAATTATTTCAAAACTATTTAGTATTTTTATCATTTATTTGACATTATGTAAATCTCCTTGTCATCTGTGAGTTTTATTGCCCTTGAATATGTCTGTCTGTATTTTTTCGCTTCTAATTAGCCTCTCACAGCTCACTTCTTTCATAGGAAATGGTAATGATGATAAACATCTGAAGTGCTGTCACGATTTTAGTTAAGTTTTATTTTTTACGTACATTTCCATCTGTTTCAAAAATTAACTTAAGAAAATTGCCTCTGCTAAATGAAATTAATCCTTATATGCAATGTGGTATTTAATTAATTTATAAAGTTAATACGATTGTCTGTGTCACGTAATAATATTGAATTTTCAATTTCAAGAATTTCGAAAAAAATCAAAACAGACTATCAGTTACTACCCCTAAATAATTTGTCCTATTTATGAATAGAGTACATATTATGACATTCAGACAGATCCAGACAATTTATTACTCGGTAAGCAAAAAAAAATCTTCAAACAGATTAACTTTAATCATGCTCGATCGGTGGAGCGGGAATAATTCAGTTTTGGCCAAATTTATGTCAAAAAAATTCCCTGATGACTCTAACTGCAAACAGGGTCTTTTTTATGTCTGTTTTTGTGTGTGCTTGGCGCTCGGTTGAAACGGGCATTACTAAACCTATAAATAAAGCCTAAAATTTTTTTAAGACACAAAAGAAATGCTTGCAAAGGTGAACTATGTAGGCGAAGAGAGGAAATTAAAATAGTAAAATTTTTAACCCCAGCGAACAAATAACTTTGCAATAGAATGTTATCCAAAGGAAACAACTTGGGTATCCCTTTGTTTACAAAAATAACTTTGACTGGAGTTTGATAAGTGATGTGAATTCATTGAAATAAAAACACAAATAATACGGGGTTTCTGGGTTGAATTTGGCGGACAAATGTGCTAAAGGTGTTCACTTAAACATCACATCCCTTAAAACTATAAACAACTATTTATTCACATACATGATGTAAGCGAGAACGGGTGCTGATTGAGATCTGCGTAACACATAGAAGGGGCAAACTTGTATCCTAATAACTTGTGGAAGCCCTCGAAACAAAGTGAATATAGCCCCTGGACGATGCGCCCTAAATACTGTGGGAAGAATCCTTATGAAAGGGAGATTACTTGACTGCTGGGGCAGAGAAGATTCCCTTGAAAATCTGCTGCCGAAAAGAGTTGAAAATCCCCGACACCATCAATAATTCGTTGAATTTCTCAGCATTACTCGTGAAGCTTACGATCAATGACTGCCTTCGATAATGCCCCTGCAAACAAGCTTCGCAGGGGTTAGCTTCTTACAGAAAAAAGTTCAGGAGCATCGTTAGAACAAAGATAGAGAAATCAATAAATTACTTGGCACATTTGAGGCCGTTTTTAACATTTGGAATGATTTCAAAGTGTTGGAACAGCTCAAGACGAATTCATGCGCTAATTTCTTCTAATGGGGGTTATTTTGCGTACATCAATTACATAATATTGCAATTTCCCAGTAAATTGAATTATTTTTGCATCTGTTTAATTTGTTTGGTTACAGCCAAACTTTATAATTGCCTTATGTGACTTCCAAATTTTCCCATACATCCCACAAGTTTTGCTTTCATTTATTCGTAATTGGTATATTGCTCCAGAAAGTAAAACTTATTTCAATTTTGTCAAGAAGAAAATTAAAGTAAGTAAATTATCAACTCTTTTTCCTTAGCAGTGTAACAATTTTATCCTTTATTTTCTTTTCATTTTTATATTGAAAATGACACTTAATTATGTGTAGGTTTAAAGAAACCAATGAATAATATTTCAAGGTATCTTGAACTCTATTCAATTATTTTATTTTTATTTTGGAACTGTTTTGTGATAGGCTTAGAAAGCTCAAAATGTGGATTTTAGAAAAAGAATGCTGCATTTAAGGTTCTCTGAAGAAATCCCAGAAGTGAAATGAATTGCTTCCAAGGGGACATCAGGAAGACTGCGAGCATTTCCTAAGAGACCACAAAAAAGTATTATGATGCTCCATAAGAATGGCATTCCGAATCTCTGAAAGAGAAAACTAGACCGTTGCATACTTCATTGCCCAAGTTTTCTGCCAAAAGAATGCTGAACTTTAGCCAACATGTTTGATAACTCTGAGGATAGTTTCAAACGCAATCGCACTAATATCTCAGAAGATAAATAGTAAGACTGTTGCCTCGGAGATTCAGCCTAAATTGTCTTAATTCTACTATTTATTTTTTGAAAAGTCAGCCTTTCTTTGAAAGCAAGTTGTTTTTTCTTACCAATGAACACGATAAAGACTAGAATATTTCTTCTTGTCATATTGATGCCGTTTTTCCACAATTTCAAGAGATCATTTCAAATGCCCTCTATTTTTCTCATCTTCAAGGACTTTGGTAAACTGATGTACATTATCAAATGGCTGAAAGTTAGAAGAAAGTGGTAAAACTATGTAAGAAGATATAGCTAATGAATGCAGAAAATTAGGCATCAACTCGAACAGTGGTATGATTCAACAAAAGTGCTGCGAACATAACTATGTCAATCAAGTTTCTAGTGGAAATGTACATAGAAATGCGCACAATATCCGTAAGACTCAAGCAAATATTTGCTTTGTCGTGATTTGTTTATATAAATGTTATATTCGCGATTTGTGTGACATGCGAGGACATAAGTAAACTATATGCAGAATGAAGCAGGAATTTAGAAAGAAGTGCGTCATTCAAATTGTTTTACCAACAGTCAGTCAGGAGAAAGAAACAATAGTTATCCTGAAGAAGGATGTGAAATTGAGAGTAAAATTAATGAACCAATCTCCACGAGCGTGTTTTAAATGAGCAGAAAGTAGGGAAAAAATGTGAAATTTCAACCTAGAATAGTTCTTACAAATAGTCAGTAAATTGAGACCCAACTCGAAAGTGAAGCCTATCGATAGGACTGAGGATGGACGGTGTTCTTTTCCAGACCTACGAAGTGAACGACCTGAATCAAGCGAAATGAAAATGCCTGGTCCTCCGAAAAGGCAATGGACCATTGACGGGAGGATTGAAAAAGGATTCCTGTGACGTTCATGGCTTCTGTTGGTAAACTGATGAGAAGAAGCAGACTGAAAATGCAACAGCCATCTGGCTACTTCTTTGAAAAAGGAACCAGACGTCTAACGTTTATGCGGAACCAACGAATAACTTCAAGGTTCTGTGAGGTGGGTGCAATATAAATGCAGATGTGTGAATGAAAAATATATAATTAGATAAATTAGCAAATATTTTTTGACTGACGAAATTAATGCAAAATTTGTATTTCTATTCCATTATTAATGATGGAAGGGGTGTGCGATAGATTTACCTCCACGTGGTGCACCCTGGACAACGTATACTCATAGGGCAAAAAAGTCTATTAACTGGCAGTTGACCTCTGACTTCAAACTACCATGACCCCACTGTATGTCATATTCGACCCCTTCACAGTACTCATCTAGCCTTTCTCTGCCTTTGTGTCTGTCTGCCTTTTACATCTGTGAATCGCTCTTCTTTTCCCCCGTCGAATACTTCTCACTTTAATGTTCCTCCCTTCTGTGAAGCCCGATGTCAACTAAAGGGCTAATGATAACTATCAAAATGCCTGCCATTTGAAATAAATAAATTATTAATGATGGAATGCTTAATCCTTAACTTATTTAAGCATTATCATGCATAGTTTGATTGGAAGTGTTAGGAGTTTTCGCGATAGCGAAATTTTCCATCTTCACAGCTCTGGTATCAGCTCATTCAACCCATAATCTTAATCTTAAATTAAATTATCTTAAGTAAAGAAAATCAGAGTATATAGTTATCGCAACTAAAAGTCAATATCCTCATCACTAATTGCTTTGCCCAGCGTATCCGAAATTCAATGTCCTTTCATATCCACCTCTTCTATTTGCACATTTTTTCCGTTTTCTCTCATCTGTTT
>UZAE01001431.1:0-13380 GCA_900617975.1 Rodentolepis nana
TCTGTGAGCATCTTCAAAGAATCAAAAAGTATTCATTTACTTGTTTTTGTGAGTTCGGTTGAGCAGCACTCGCTTAATGACTATGTCCACTTCATAGTTTGGACCTGTTGATTGGTCTCATGGATTCCAGCAGATCAGTACCTACAGACCCTCTTTCCCACTCCCAGTGTTTGATGATGTCAACTCGATCCATTCCCTCCCCTCCCCCCTCCAATGCTTGGGAACACAAAATATTCCACCTGGAATTCAGCATCTTACGTTCACAACATTAGTGAATATGAGGTGTTATAATTAATTGATTGATTAAAATGTCATTAAAAATGAGCATTTTATTTGTCAGTAAATTATACCTCCACAACATCCATTCATGAATGAATAAAGGTAGAATTTGAATTCGAATGTCGTCACGTTTGGAATGAATGAAGAGGGAAGGATTGATTTGGAACTTCAGGAAATAGTTTTAGTAGTCACTTGACAGAAATAGTTTCCCTCATAATACAGCGTCATCTTTTATGAAATGACAACATCATTACCCTTTATTACTATTATCAACATATTTTGAAATATTAAAAATAATTTTAGCAGAAATTTTGAGAAAAAAATAAACTGCTTCACGTAGAAGAAAAATTACAAACTTGTTCACACTGAAATTTGTGTTTATTTCATTCGTAAGTAATTTATTTCAATCAAAGTTGTGAATCACGTTTGCTCATCAAACAGCTCTCATCTAATGTGATACCAAATTTAGAAATAATTCCTAAACATCAATTTAAACCTTGTGAAAATCAACCCTAAAAATGTACAAACCAACTGTAGAAATCTACTCATTTGAACACGAGGTGACAAAATACGCAATATGCAATGTAGAAATAAGTGTGACGATGGGTAGAATTTTCTGTCTTTATCACATATTGGAATGCACCATTTCAACGTGGCATAAACTTGTAGGAGTTTGGTGGAACTTGAATCATTCATCTACTCTACAGGAAGTATTGAATAGCAAGTTCGAGTTCCTTTACTACTTGACTGCCCAATTGCTTTTGAGCCACTTCGAATTGTGCTTTGGATGATGAAAGTGAGACTACACTTTATTGTTTGGAATAGTAAATTTTACCAATCTATTATCATTAAACATTAATAAATAATAGAGGATTATTAGTAACTCTATTTGCTTAATAAATTTGAAATAAGCCCTTGCACCGATTAAAGATGTGGAGTTCGTTCTATTTACATTCCCAAGGAATGACTTTTAATTGCACATATCCCAAAACCAACATTAGTTCTCTTTTGATTTCTAAAATTACAATTCAAGTGCTTTATTAAGAACTTTGTATTTGTTGACACAATGTTTATCATGATACGCGGCCTTTTAGTGAGTTAAATTGGAAATATGTTCATCTTTGTAGAATTATATAAAACGATTTCTTTTTAAACAAAAGAAGGACTTGGCTTCGTTCTCCATGTTTGCTGTTCAAATACTTAGTGCCAATAGTGAAAGTAAGTCGATCCGATTCCCATGCCTACGTGTATGGAGAAAGTATGATCTGATTTCTTCATTAACACTGCTTATAAAAGGCATTTTTTCTCTACTAGATTAAAGTAGGCAGTCCATCTGCCTGCCTTAAAAGGTCTGTCTTGTGAAGACTAAAAATTTGTCGACTTAGTGAAATCAATCTACCTCCCCTCGATTGACCTCGTCATGTCACGAGCTTGAACCGCCTATGACAAATGATTTCATAAATCAGGAAATATCTTATCTGAGGTATTACAATTTCGTTAACGGGGGTGTGCGATAGACTTACCTCCACGTGGTGCATCCTGGGCAACGTATGCTTATACGGCAAAAAAGTCTACTAACCGGCAGTTGACTTCTCACTTCAAACTACCATGTCATATTCGACTACTTCCGCAGTACTCATCTTAATCTTTTTTCTAACTTTGTGTCTGTCTCTTTTACATACTTGAAACGCTCTTCTCTTCCCTCTCGCCCCCCTCTCGACTTTTTTTCACTTTGATGATTCTTCCCCTCTGTGTAGCCTGAAGTCAACTTAAGGGCTAATGATAACCATCAGGACGTCTGCCATTTGATATAAATAAATAAATGTTGTATATATATATATATATGATTCTAGTCTCCCCCCTCTCTTTTGCCATAATCTGAATTTTAAACTTTGGAATTAATGAACATGCTGCAGTATTTTATGCCGACCTAGTTAAATGACGAGACGCCATAAAACTCGGTTCATGGATGTAGAGTTTATGTGCATTTGAAAGTGTCGGCTGGCCTGAATGCCGAATTACAGTCATACTCCGCCCCAACCTCCCTCTCCAGTCAAGGCTGTCCTTCAAACTTTATCTGTACTAAGTCTAAAATCATTAATAGTCAACTATGATCTCGCAGTGTCTAATTGGCAATTGGATCTTAATGAGAGAATTGGGCTACCTTAAATGACACTTGTGCGTTAATAACGTAATTATGTTACTAAAACTACAACTCCAACAGAAGATTTTAGAATGATAATCGTGGAAAGCTTAATATCATGTGGAATGAATCAATTGAGCTTAAGCAACCCCTTTTGGGTGGGAAATGGCATCTGAAATCAAGGACAATAAAATTTGAACTTTTATGTGATTTCTTGAGTTTTCTCAAAGTTCTGATATTTTGGGGCCACCACAAACATTTATTTATTTCAAATGGCAGGCGTTTTAATAATTATCATTAACCCTTTAGCTGACTTCGGCCATGTCAAAGGAGAGGAACCTCAAATTGAGAAAAAGTCGAGAGGGGGAATGGAAGAATGAATCACAGATGAAAAAAAGACAGACAGACACAAAGGTAGAAAAAAGGTAAGATGAGTATTGTGGAAGTGGTCGAATATGACAAGCAGTGATGCCATGGTAGTTTGAGGTCAGAAGTCAACTGTCGGTTTGTAGACTTCTTTTGCCGTATGAGTATACGTTGCCCAGGGTGCACCACGTGGAGGTAGGTCTATCGCACACCCCCCCCCCCCCCCACCACCACCACCACAAACATAGTGAACAAACTTGTTGGTTATGAGATGTGCACTTTACTCTCAACATTACTCCACCCAATCCCACCCCCCGTCATTCAAACCTCCTATTGAGTTATTATACCCTCTCTCTCTTCCCTAATTGCATAGCATTGAATAAAGTGCACATTTTAATTGAACTAATAACCCAACTCTGTCATCATTCAAATCATTTTGTCGAGGGGAATTAATAGTCAAATTCAACCTTCATTTGCGTTCATTGTTGACAATGAGACAATTGGGTGGAATGTAAATAATATCTTTGTGTGTTTCGTTATTTAGGGTGTATAAATGAGGCAGACCTCTTTGTGCAAAAATAACAATAATTATGCCTCTTCATGCTGTCAAAGCAAATGATATTTACACAAAGCACACACTATTTCCTCGCCAGCTTGACAATATGTGACAGTGAATACTTCAGGCTAAACATAGGAACGCAAATTGAATGGGCCATAGTGTTTATTGCTGAAAGGAATGTTGCTATTGTTGCTAAAAGGACAGGGTTATTAGGAAGCCTGCAATGGCTTCTCGAGAGAGTGGGAAAGAGTCAAATGAACGTTTGGGTTTTGCTATATAAACATTATTTCAAATGGCGGGCGTTTTGAATATTTATCATTAGCCATTTGGCTGACTTCGAGCTTCGCAGGGGAAGGAACATCAAAGTGGGAAAAATTCGAGAGGGGGAACAGAAGAGTGATTTACAGTTGTAGAAGAGACAGACGGACACAAAGGTAGAGAAAAGGTTGAATGAGTGCTGTGGAAGTTGTGGAATATGACATACACTGGGATCATGGTAGTTTGAAGTCAGAAATCAACTGCTGGTTAATAGACTTTTTGCCGTATGAGTATACGTTGCCCAGGATGCACCACGTGGGGGTAAGTCTATCGCACACCCCTTGCTATAAACATGGTTTAATTACCATTGATAGTACTGTTATTACCAGAGTATCACTAAGAACTCTGACAAATTTTAACTGCGAAGGCCGAAAACGTTGGATAACAGTTAGATGGTGGAGGTGGGGTGGTCGACGGATTTCCAAAACAACGTCATGGCATCAAGCAGTCATGTGGTAAAATATTTGAACACTTTTCGAAATTCAAATATCAAGAATCGTACTAAAGATTAGATCAAACGCTCAAATTCGATCAAAAACACACTTTGACCGGCGTTGTTTAATCAGAAGGTCGGTCATGCCATATCACGAAATAAGACAAAAAAATCGAACGATATTTCTCCATATACACGCAACCAATGTAATAGTTTGAGAAAAAAAGTTTTTTTTTTAGATCAAAGATCCACACAAAAAATGAAACAATTTTTGGTTTTGAGGGGATAGCTGTTTCCCCAAAACGCATTGATTAAACATGGTTGGTTGAAATGCCACATATCAGTGGCGTCATCCTCCGATAACGTTTTCGAGATGAGAATGAAAGAATTAGCCAACCCGAATTGGCTTGTATATATCTCAATCCCTTTTCTGCTGTTAGCCTACATCCAATGATACAATTAACATTCTACATAGTATCTTTGTTGGTTTATTACATCAAACGGCCAGTTTTATGATATTTATCATGAGGTGTGTGGTAGACTTACCTCCACGTGGTGCACCCTGGGCAACGTATACTCATACGGCAAAAAAAGTCTATTAACTGGCAGTTGACTTCTGACTCCAAACCACAATCACCCCACTGTATGTCATATTCGACTACTTTCACGGTACTCACCTCACCTTTTTTCTACCTTTGTGTCTGTCTCTTTTACATCTTTGAAACACCCTTCTGTCTCCCTCCCCCAAGACTTTTTTTCACTTTGATGTTCCTTCCCCCATTTGAAGCCTGAAGTCGACTAAAGGGCTAATGATAACTATTAAAATGCCTGCCATTTGATATAAATAAATGATATTTATCATTATTCCCTTATTTGACATCGGCCTTAACAAGTGAGGAGGAATATAAGTATATATAGGCTCTAGGATAGTTAACAGTAGTTCATAATTTGTCTTTATGCTTCCCAGTATCTTTGGGTGTCTGTCGATGTCTTTAGAGTTGAACACCGAATCAGGTGGGTCTTCTCCATTTCCTCCTGTAGGTTACATAGGAGGCATGTTGGTTGAGCATATACTTCTATTCCGTGATGATGATTGGCCAGAAAATCGTGTTCGGTATGCAGTCTAAACTCTGTAACAGCTTTGATCTTTATCCAGTCGACTAATTTTGGAGTGGGTCACTGTCCACTGCCTCTCCTTTATTCGAGTTTTAAGTTCTTTGCTTCTTACTGTCTTGAATTCTCTTCTAATTAATCTATTCATTTCGTGGAAAGACATCAACCCGTCTTTACCTTGCAAAATTGTGGTCCCTTTTTTAGCAAGTGTAGGTCAAGTGAAAAGAAGACTAGCGTTTATGAAATCGGACAATATAGCTAGTAATGGAATCTAATTTCCGCATTAGAGCCCCAGTGACACATAACCTCTAAATGAAATAAGATCAGATTTGAAAGATGTGTTTTATTGTTTTTTCCATATCTCACTGTAATGCAGATAGATGAATTTGCAATTTACATTGCTGGAAAGCAAGGTTCCATTGGTTTATTTATATCAAATGACAGGCGTTTCGATGGTTATCATTAGCCCTGGAGCTGAATTCGGGGCTTCACAGAGAGGAGAAGGAACATCAAAGTGACAAAAAGTCGAGGGGGGGGGGGGGAACAGAAGAGTGATTCACAGATGTAAAAGAGACAGACAGACACAAAGGCATAAAATACTTAAGACGAGTACTGTGAAGGGTCGAATATGACAAAAAGTCGGACCATATTAGTTTGAAGTCAGAAGTCAACTGCCGATCAATAGACCATTTTGCCGTATAAGTATACGTTGCCCATGGTGCACCACGTGGAGGTAAGTCTAATATACGTTGCCCATGGTGCACCACGTGGAGGTAAGTCTATTGCTCACCCCAGGTTCCATTGGTAGTGACTAAGGGAGATTCGAATGAAACTGTCAAAAGGAATTAATTCATTTGCTTTTCCCAATTTAGGCTGTATCAAATTTACTTAATGAGCGGTTTTTTCCTTTCAGAAATTCAAATGCCATATCTCATTTCCTGGATTATTTGTCAACTTTTTACTGCACAATTTGATTGGTTGATTACGGGGTGTGCGATAGACTGACCTCCTCGTGGTGCACCCTGGGCAACATATACTCATACGGCAAAAAAGTCTATTAACCGGCAGTTGACTTCTGACCTCAAACTACCATGACCTCACTGTATGTAATATTCGGCCACTTTCGCAGTATTCATTTTACCTTTTTCTCTACCTTTGTGCCTGTCTCTTCTACATCTTTGAAACACTCTTCTGTTCCTCCCCCCCCCCCCCCACTCTCGACTTTTTCCACTTTGACGTTCCTTCCCCTCTATGAAGCCTGAAGTCCACTAAAGGGCAAATGAAAACTTATCATAAAGCCTGCCATTTGATATAAATAAATTGATTGGTTAATTATTCATGCTGTTCGATCAAGTCATTCTAGATAATTTCTAATTTCATCTAGAAGTTTTGAGGATCCTAAGTTCGCTAACTGATCAGTGGGCATCAATAGGCTTTTTACATGCATTTAATCAGACTTCTCTTAGCATGAAATAGAATACCCTCAAATTTCTGTGAATTTTATATTACATTTAAATTATAAATTTTCATTAGTTTAAGCTTAGAAAATGGTCTGTAATTTTATGCATTAATGCCCCACTCAGGTCAGTTAAAAGTTGCCTAGATTTGGTCAGCAAAATGTTCACCTCCGTTTGATCCGATCAGATTCGGAAGAGGAAGGGAGTTTCTGCTGTGTTGTTGTACGTAAAGAAACGTTCGTAGTTTCTTAAAGGAACAAAATCCTCTGCCTTGACACTTAAATTGCTCATAAAATGATATTTATTCATTTATTCGTATCAAATGGCAGGCGTCTTGATGGTTAGCATTAGCCCTTTAGTTGACTTCGGGCTTCACAGAGGGAAAGTTCACCAAAGTAGAATAAAGGCGATGGGTGGGGAACAGAATTACATCAAAGTGAAAAAAAGTCGAGACTGGGGGGCGGGAAAGGAACATCAAATTGAAAAGTCGATAGGGGGGGGGGAGCAGAAGGGTGTTTCAAAGATGTAAGAGACAAATACAAAGGTAGAACAAAGGTGAGGTGAGTACTGTGGAAATAGTCGAATATGGCATAGAGTGAGGTGATGGTCGTTTGAAGTGGGAAGTCAACTGCCAGTCAATAGACTTTTTTGCCGTATGAGAATACGTTGCCCAGGGTGCACCAAGTGGAGGTAAGTCTATCGCACACCCCGCTCATAAAATGTCATTGTGCAATTTTTTTTCTCAAAAATTTTTAAAACTCCGACTACCTATCCTTTCAGTTTGACTAAATAGAGTGGTCATCATTTTAATCCAAAATCACGTTAAAATATGGTCTCCTCTATTATTCCATATTGACATGCATTTGCGAGCCTCGAGGATCCTAATAATGAATGCTTCTTAAGGGTGCCAGCCATGAGGCATTTAAAAGAAACTGTGATTTTCTTGCGTCCTGAATATGTGCCAAGAAAAACTAACCACCAGCAGTATATGAAATCGCGCAGCCACGTGACATTCAAGTTGCGCAACTACCTACCTGTCCACTTATATATCACTCTACTTCATAAGCTTAGATTATTAATCACTCCATTGTTCCCCCCCCCCCCCCCCCCCCCACCGCTCCGAAAAAGACAATTTCACAGTCTGTTTCTGCTAGACTCTAAGATTCTTCCTGAATTTATTGGTTTGATAATTTAAAAAATAAAGGTGTGTAATTTGTTGACATTTGTTGCTTTGTGCTTTGGGTGGACTTAATCAAATGCTCAGAATCACTAACTTACATTTGTCTTCGGTGACATTCGAAATCTCAGATTATTGGATAAGCTTTAAGAATGAGCTTTTTCACATCTGCCTTGGGGTCGACAGTTATTTGCTGCGAAATGAAACGAATTTCAGATATCAGTAGCCTCAAAACTTGTGATATATAAGTAATTGTGATATTTTGATGTATGTTCTTTGGGTGTGGCGACCCCATGACGATGGAAGTGCGATTGACCGCGTCCAGTCATCATCGACTTCACCCCACCTGTATGTCAAAACAGTTAAACTTGACACAATTCGCTAGGAGGTGATATTTTCCAGACGTATTTTCTCTGCAGTCTTCATTGAATATGTTTTAGTCATTTGCTGCTCCATTTATTTAACTCTTTACCCAGTCAATAGACTTTTTTGCCGTATGAATATACGTTGCTCAGGGTGCATCACGTGGAGGTAAGTCTACCACACCCCAGCGTCCAAACAGGGACACAAACCCTGGACCAGTAGATTGATCAGTATATGCTCAAATTCTATTCAACAGAGCATATTTTAATATTTGCCCTGGTTAAAATTTGACTAGTAAATTCAGAAAGTTCTTATCTATCTATCTATTTACTTTCAATTAATTTCACATATTCAATCTATTAAAGTTCCATTCACTATAAAAAATAAACAAATTCGTCAACCATTTGCTATAAAGCAACAAAAAGCCAATAACATTTTGATATTTTGAAATTCCTTCATTTCGGCTCCATTTTGTGGTGCGTAGAAAGAATGATTGGTGCGAAATTCAGAAGCACAAATGCAAAAAAAATGCTGTTTATTCGCGGTTCAAACTATGAATAAGGGAGTTGAAATGTTGTATCCATGTCAATAAATTTGTATTTCGCAATTTTTAAAACAAACTACCCAACAGCTGTTCTTTAAAGGCTTAAATTCCCAAAGATCCATAATTTGTGGCAATATTACTAAATGTAATTACCAGTTGTATCTACGCAGTTGTATGAGATTAACACTCTCTACTGTTGCATTCTAAAATGTGTTTATTTTTAGCGCGCCAATTTGGAAATTAAATTTTTAATTAAATCGTTTTAAATATATATTTTCCCTTCTAAATACTTTACTGTAAATACCAATTCCTGGTATATCTGTATAAAAAAATTACTTATAAAATTAATTACAAAGATACACTTTTGAGTATTACTGAAAATTTAGTTTGAATTTGAGTAAACCCATCAAGTGCTTAGAATGAAGCTTTTATTCAATTGTCCCCCAAGCAACTGCAAATAATTTAGGTACATTTTTGCACAACTATGAAAAATTAGAAAAAAACACTTGACTAATTCAATATTTCTTGATTGAAATTTTTACCTTAATCCAATACCTCCGCCACAGTTCTAATGTCAGTTCCACTTTGAATATTTTCAGTAGTATATAAATAATTGTGCTGGGTACCATTTGATGACTCATCGGAACCAGTACTGATCTCTATGGGCTTGAATGTGCGCATAAATCACTTTTATATGTCGAAATTACCACAAAAATTTAGTGGATCAAATCAAAATTTCTTCATCTACAACTAAGCATAGCAAGTGTATTGAAGAAGGAATTTTAATGTTGATTGCGGATAAATATTCCTACAAAGTTGAGATTGGAACAGACGGCCTGTGAACTCTTGAGAGGGGAGTGAATACAGTTCAGGGGTTCCAATAAAATGTTGAATGGAGTTAAGAACCCAGTTGAAACAGATCACCAAACGCATACTTGAAGCTCAGTTAGTCTCAAAAACTAACTACTCCGCGCGTACTCATAAAGAGCTTCTATTAGACGATTGGAGTTCGATTAGAATGAAGACGGAACTTCGAAGGATGATGTGGTGTCTAGGGTCTGCCGTAAAGATGATGAAATATAGGAAGCAAAGATTCCATTTAAGTTTAAGGGATGAAATGAGCAGATGGAGGGGGGGGGGGATTTTAAGAGGGCAAGCGACAGTTTATTTACTTTTAAGGCTTCAGGAGTCTAGCTGAGATAGCGCCATTCTAACTATATATTAACTCCACCACGGGAAGAAGACAAACCAGTGATGAGCCAATATTAATGGGAGAACAGAAACTAGGAGAGAAAAAACGTTTAGAGGTTGCATCCCAATTATGATTTTTCCAGGGGTGTGTGATAGACTCTCCTCCACGTGGTGCACCCTGGGCAACGTATACTCATACGACAAAAAAGTTTATTATTCGGCAGTTAACTTCTGACTTCAAACTACCATCACCTCACTGTATGTCATATTCGACTACTTCCCCAGTACTCACCTCACCTTTTTCACTCTACCTTTGTGTCTGTCTCTTTTACATCTTTGAAATACTCTTCTGTTCCTTCCCCCCTCCCCCTCTCGATTTTTTTTCACTTTGATGCTTCTTCTTCTCTGTGAAGCCAGAAGTCAACTAAAGGGCTTATGATAACTATCAAAATGCCTGCCATTTGATATAAATAAATGATTTTTCCACGAAGAGTGATGGGTGCTTTAACAACTTGATCCGAGGCCATATGATATTCGACAGCTGACCACTTAGGCTCGTGAAATATACATATAGAATGAATGAATACTTGATGACGCGTAATGCGCTTGAAACCTTATAAAGGTGGGAGAAAATCTCAAGTGAATCCTAAACCAGAAAATTGTTCACTCAAAATTCCTTTTAAATGATAAAACCAGGTGATTGAAACTCAGATGACAGCAAAACTCCATTGTAAAAATTCTAAAGTAGAAAAGCAATGGAGAAATTTTATCTCAATTCTAATGAAAATTTTCTGCATTTACTGGCCAAATATAAATTTTGAATTTATCATTCACAAGAGCGCAAATAATCACCATTGTCATTTGCAAACTTTTATAAGAAATATTTCTTGATATTTATTATTTTCTCCTAGGGTTGTGGGATAGACTTACCTCCACTTGGTGCATCCTGGGCAATGTATACTCATACGGTAAAAAAGTCTATTAACCGGCAGTTGACTTCTGGCTTCAAACAACCATCACCCCACTGTATGCCATATTCCACAACTTCCACAGTTATTATCTCACCTTTTCTCTACCTTTGTGTCTGTCTGTCTCTTCTACATCTGTGAATCACTCTTATCTATGGGGCTAATGATAACTACTCAAAACGTCGGCCATTTGAAATAATAGCAATAATTTTCTCCTATCTACGTTATATCAATAATAATATATGGAATAGGCAATAGAGCACATAGCTTCCAAATTGTATTGATTTGAAGGCAAAATTCAACTTGGTTTAATGAAAACGTTTCCCCTTTGATACTAGCATCGCAGTCTCGATTGTGACATTTAGTTATAAAAATTCGTATTCACTGGAATATTTTCACCTCATTTTGATGCATAATAATGACGATATAAAAGCTTTCCTTTAAAAATTTTTTCCCAATTTATTAGACAGTTAATTAAGTACATTTATGGGATTATTAAAGAGGACTTCATTTTTCTATGACTTATTGTTTTTCTTATCAAAGTTTTGTATGTCCTACTCCAAAAGTTTTCATATTTTAAAGTAATTCCCGAGCATGGTCACCAACTCAACTGAAGAAAAAACAACCTTTATATTATTTTTAACTTTTTTTGGCGAATTTCATATTTGACAAAACATTTTTAGAATATCGTTCTAACAACTTAATGTCAATGAATATACTGAGGTTTTCATTTTAGAAAAGAGCTTCCCCAACTCTATACTAGATAAATCAAAGCACGTAGAACGTAATAAGAAATGGAGGTCGAATTTTGTACAAAATATGTACACTTTGGTATCAACCTTATTCCTAATGATTTGTCAATTTTATCTTCTTCCGGTGTTTTGATGTTTATTTCGTAGATTTTACCCTCTGTATATCAGAGCTTACTGGATAATTTATTGATCAATTAATCGATTTCAATTTTTTTCTAATTTGGCACCTACGTCTTCAAGTACAAAAGAACAGCTGTAATAAAAAGTCTTTCTAAATAAAAAATATCCCAATATTTGACATTTTTCTATAAAATCAGATTTAAAGGTATTGAAGACCGTCCAGTAGTCATAATTTGCAATATTCTGACAAGTGAATTAAGTTGATATTCATTATAAAATGCCTCTAAAAGTATGGAATTTGTTTTAAATGGCTTTGCATTTTTAAATCAGTCAAAGCTTTTTCGTTACATTCAATCCCGTATTTGGTAAATTTTGCTAACATTTAATATTTTCGAACACATTAACAGAGTGTTTTTTCTTCTTTCTTAAAATAGTCTGCTATTAATAAACGATCTAATGTCTAGTTTGTTTTTATTTCAAATACACACTATAAATTTCATTACAAGCAAGTGTATATTTGAATAGGTAATTGCCAATAATTATAACCAATTATTGACATTTGCTACACTACTTGAATTGCTCTGACACATGTCAATGATTGTAATATTATAAGATTTACGTCATTAAATTGGCACTACAATTACTGCCAGAATGGAAGACTGGTCATTAGGACAGTCAATCGATTAGCCATTTTGAAATAATATATTCTGATTTATTGATAACTGCTTCAGAAAACTACTTAGTTTTAGATTATTTTATTCGTTAAAATCTCAATTAAATTGCTCTTAAGACTATACATGCAAGTCCAAGCAATTGTCATAAATTTGGAAATAGAGGTTTGATTGATTGATCGAAATTTTTATATTTCCTTAATTTTTATTTTTTTAAAGCTACAGGTGCCAAGAATTATGACACTTTGGAAACCATTTTTGCTTAACTGCACTATTTGCTTGCCCATTCAAGTTACTTCAAACAATTGCAAGTCTTGAACCAATTTCCAATAGGAAATTGACATTTTAAGTCATGATTTAATATTAGTTTAACAAGATATCAAGATGACATACTCAAACGTACATATAAACATAGGCAAAATGATAGCTTTATATCACTAAGAATAACTAAACAAATAGAATTTACTTTCGTATTTTTTTAAATTTTCGACCCTCTATCTTGCCATTTGGAATCAAAAGTTCATATCATCTCGAGAACAAAGCGATACAAGTCTGCCATTATTTAGACAATAACAAAAAATTGATTAATAATTTCTTAAATTAATAGTTGAAAGTAATTGAAATATACGTGTAGTTATCGTGACTAAGATGAAGTGTGATAGCCTTACCGCCGCGTGGTGCACACTGGGCAACGTAAACTCATACGGCAAAGAAATCTATAAACCGGCAGTTGACTTCTCACTTCAAACTACAATGGCTCCACAACTTTCACCTTTTTGCTCTGCCTTTGTGTCTCTCTGTCTCTTTTACGTCTGTCTCGACTTTTGCCACTTTTATATTACTCCCAACCCCCTCTCTGTGAAGATCGAAGTTAACTAAAAGTCTGATGATAATTATCAAAACGTCTGCCATTTGAAATAAATAAA
>UZAE01001432.1:0-13379 GCA_900617975.1 Rodentolepis nana
AGGGTGCACCACGTGGAGGTAAGTCTATCGCACGCCCCATGTAATAAATCTAAGAAGACCCAAATAAAATCTGTTCGCGAATTAGATTAATTAAATTAGTAAATAACGAAATGTGGTTAAAACTGTATAATATATTAATTCAAGTAATGTGTTAAACGCCTCATTCGGGGTAATCAAAATAATGACCAAAAAGGACTGAAGTAATATCGTATTAAAAGTGATTGAAGATTGTTATCTATGTAATTCCATATTTTTTAGCCATTTCTTCAAAAACTACAAAAAGTAGAAGGGTTAATCAAAATAACTTACTTCTTTATTTCGTTTTTTTAACTTTTATTAAATGTGATTTTTCAGCCAAATCATCAAGGGTGATCACGGAAATTTTTAAATATATATCTCCCTTATAGTTTATAACTAACTCAATTTCGAGCATGGTCTTTAACTACTAATTGCACATGCGAGTGTATTGTCAATTAGACCTTGTCTCGGATGACAACCATCGGTCACTTGTATAAATTATTTCCCAAGCTATTATTTTGTTAAATTGGGGTGTGCGGTAGACTTACCTCCACGTGGTGCACCCTGGGCAACGTCTACTCATACGTCAAAAAAGTCTATTAACCGGCAGTTGACTTCTGACTTCAAACTACCATCACCCCACTCCATGTCTTATTCGACCCCTTCCACAGTACTCACCTCACTTCTTTTTCTACCTTCGTCTTTGAAATACTCTTCTGTTCCACCCCCTCTCGACTTTTTTCACATTGATGTTCCTTCCCCTCTGTGAAGCCTGAAGTCAACTAAAGGGCTAATGGTAACCATCAAAACGCCTTCCATTTGATATAAATAAATAATTTTGTTAAACTAAGTTCTTACTCTTCTCATATTCTTCTGTTATGTTGATTTTTATCACATAAAAATTATTTCATGAGTTAAAATATGGACGTTGGTAATACGCAAATATTTAACATGTTCTTTTGACTAGGGATTTATTTTATGCGATTTGTCGAACACTTTGGTCACCCTTTTACATATCCTCCACCTTACCAGAACTTGGAACGCTGTGTATTACCTAAATAGAATCACAAGACACATAAAAGATGACTCAACCAAAAAAGTCATGGTGCTGCATCAACTGATAGATGGAAGCTACGTTGGAGCACCTCAGACGTGATGCGCCATTGTAACTATAAATAGCCAACCCGGCCGGCCATTCACACCATTAGTTGTGAATCGATGGAAGTCGATATTGCGATCTCTGGCTCGACGAATGGATATACTAGGCACCGCATTGTGATACTTTAAACTGGATCTTAGCAACCAAGACACCCGCCCTCAAAATACTACGAACCTTCCCAACCCCATATCACCAATAATATCAGAGATAAATGAGATGCGCCGGGTGTTTCACACGTGGAAAAACATTTTATTCGCAAGAGGGAGCACATAGTGGGAGGAATGGATGAGAAAGAGATGAACACAAAGCCTCCCAATAGACGAGTTTTGGGCTATGTGTGGACGGAAGGATTTTGAAAGATGGCTAACTCAATCTCCCTCTTTTCCTAATTTCTACTGCAAGACAACACCAACCTAAAGGAAAAAAGACTATTCGTTAGCAAGAATTCGACTGTAACAGACAAAAAGATGGAGGAAATCAATACCTCTTCCGGTTTAAGAGTTGGACACCGCCAGTTGTAGAGGTAGTAGTGTAAGTTTCCATCGCCGATGCCAAACTTCAGATCTTCAAAGAATTTGGCGTTTTCTAGCAAATCTAACGCGTTGAATACATCATAGCCCAACTGCAAAGAAAATAAAATGCAATTTCTACTATTTATTAAATTCGCATTTGCAAAAATAAGCTAAATAGCAGGCTGTGTTTCGCAGATTTTGGAATAAAGCCTAGCTTTTTAAGATAGCCACGTTTTCTCATTGAGTTCTGAGATACGCGATCATTTTGGAGGCCAATAAGGAGGCAACGATCGCCTTTGGCGTTAGGGATGCATTTGAAGAGCAGTCTTAATGGAAAATATCTCGCATGAGAGAACAGTTGGATGGAAATAACCAAAGGCAAAGCTATGAGTTGGTAGTTGAAACATAACAAAGTTAAAAAACCTTAAAATAGAAACAAATAAAGAGAGAACGATATTAGAATAGTACCCTAGAGGAAACGCTTAAACGTTAATGAGACATTATAGTCCCAACGTGATGTACTCGGAGAGAGAGAGAGAGAGACAGCACACGAGGTCAGGGAACATTGTTACGCAACGTCACATTTTACAAGGAGAGAAGGAAGATAGCCTCAAAGCAGACAATTCATTCAAAGTCTTGAGATGGATAGATTAACTCAATTACTCTTACATTACCTTACATTTATTGACTTCCACATTAACGCAAAAACTATTTTGCAATACTCAACTCTGAGAATAATGGACAGATGGGAAAGATGCCGAAAACAAAGAAGGCTCAATGGCCTTGCCAATTCAATTATTACCTCTCGAGATCGAAATGGGAAATTATAGGAATTGGCGAAATTTTTTACACTGGCGCTCCGCCTCCTCAACGACAAATCGAATGTGCGATGAGAAATAATGAATAATGATCTTCCTTCCCTAAAAGGAGCGCTTTCTGTAAATTTGATATCTAACCAACCTTATCGACTTGAATTACGTCAAGACTTTACTTACTGGGAACAAATCCTTGAATTTCACAACAAAATGTAATATTGGAAGATGCAATTAGAACTTTGAGGCCAGAATTTAACTCAAGTTGGGGATTTCTGTAGAGTGTGGGGTCAGCTGCAATTCACAGCCTCTTACTCACACTGCTCACGAGGAAGACATCACATGCAAGCCAATTTTATATTCAAAGTGCATTGATAAGTACTCAAGTCCTGTATCAGCAACCTTTGCCTAGCATATCTAATCATCCCTCGGCTTTGTTGTCCACATCAAATACAGTGACAATTAAGCATGATAAGTAAACTGCAATTACTTTCAGTTAGGAGCATTAACAACTCAACGGCCAAACGTGATGCTCTCTTTTTCCTCCATTGCAGTAATAACAACTTCATAGGAAACATCTACCGACTACAACATTACTTCTACATAAACAGCACACATGAACTGGGTGATCTATGCTTACAGTCTTCTCATTCAACCACAATAGCCGCGCGCATTTGTCAACCTTATATATCTGCCTCGGAATAGGAGTCTCAACAAAGTTGCACACGGGCTATACATGAATTTTGGAAAACTTGTCTCCTCCCTGCCCTTTCTCTCTATCCTATTGCACAGTGTCGTCTACTCTAAAGAACCATTCTACAAAAGGGCGCTTGGGGGGGGGGGAATATAATGTAGGAAATGGGTAGAAGAGGGGGGGGGGGGAGGGGGGGCACGTACGTTTTTGGCAACAATGAGAGCCTCCTTCATGAGAGTGCTCCAGGGAGTGGCTGTGGCGACGTTGTAGAAGGAGTAGGCGGCACGAAGTAAACTGTGGCGTGGATGCTGCATCACCGAACTTGGCAACGAGTAGAATGACACCATATCGGTAATTTGACCGCTGTCCTCGGCCTCCACTACATAGCTGTGCACTACGCCATCTCGTGGCAGGAACCTAAATAGATATACTACTTAAATTGGCGTGAGTAGAGGGCGGCTGTGTATGGACAGAGGAGAAGCTAGGAGCTAGCTTCAGCCATATTAGCTATTAGCACTAACAAGTCTGAGATGCCATATACAAACTCATATTATTACAAAACTGTAATACATTTTGTCGTCAAGATAGCAAAACTCTCAAGTGATATCTTCGTACTCAGTACAATAATTTTCAGAAATTCTTTCAACTAAATTAGAATATAAAAGATGTCAGAGGAAATTAAAAGGAATACGAAAAAGCTTGCGAATAGCTACTTTTAAAGACAAATTAAATACATTGGATTCAAAATAAGTAGACAATTACTACATTTCCGAATAGATATATAAATGGAGTTTAAAATCAAATGGAAAGTAATAAAATACGAATAATCACGTGAGATTCCAAGAAAATACGATTTATACTGGCAATCTGCAATCATTAAAAGCAGAAGATTTGCTATTTATTCTAAAACAGAAGAACATTAAAATAAAAGTCGAAGAGAACATGGAGAAGTTATTGCAACACAATCAACTATTTCAAAGAGTCAGCAGAAACAGGGGGGGACTAACCAATGCCCAAATTCCTCTTCGGAGAAGATAGGACAGAGCTTGGATTGTCTTTCGAGATAATCGGAGAGAAGTTTCCGACAGGCAGGCAGATCCCGGGCCTCTAGAACACGGAAGCCGGGTAAGGAGTTCTCCTCCGGAAGACGGTATAACTTGATCGCCCGTTGCAGAGTCATTGTACGCGTTAGATGCGAGAAGCCCACATCCACGAGTTTTCGTGGGTTCAGGGGACGGTGCCAATACCTTAACAAAAGAAAAATCAAGAGGCGCAAATTCAAAAGCGCTCATTAACAATGAGTGCCATCTATTTCCTATACACAGTTTCAACAGATAATTTTCAAGACTGAAGAAAATACCACACACCAAGCACAAATGTAATACTATGAGGGGAAAGCTAATTCTTCCGTTTCTTAACTGCACATAAGTACCCAAAATAAGGAAAGACCAAATAAACTGAGATTGAGGGACACACCTGCATGTACCGACGGGTCGAGGAAGAACAACACCACTTGTGTAGACAGCCTGAAAGATGGCATGGAGATTGACACGTCGCGTAATCTCTCTAATCAGAACAGGAGCCATTCGTTTGTCACGTAGCTTCTTGTGAACGCAGAGGAAGTTGATTTCAACCATCTTTCTTACTCTAATGCAAAGAAATTTAAAAGAATTGATGAGGTTCATTCGAAAAATACCACTACAGTCACAATCACGATAATAGCACTTATCAAAACTAGCATGAAATAATATTTCGAGGGCTATCGGTTAACAATTAATTAAGATACCAAAAAAATGTGCTTACTTGTCATAGACACGAACATCACAAGGCATTCCAGCAATGAAGCCAACGAGTTTCTTATTTTTAGAGACACGAACGCTAACGTGCCACTCGGGTCGCCAGCCTGGTGGTTGCATGGTCCTAAAAGAGTAAAAAATGGCGAGGGGTAATAAAAAATGCAAACATTAAATCGAAAAATTAAATACCATTTAAGAAATTCGCGAGCGTAAGAAAACCGGAAAATGTGATCATCATCTTCAACGTAGTTTTCATTCAAAAGGGTGTATAATTCATCAAGCTAAACAGGAATTGAAAAGGAATAAAATCAAAAATGATTTAGCATATATTGAGAAATAAAGAATTCGCACTTCGTTAGAATTTAGATCTAAATCAGACCATTCAAAACCAGCCGGGAGAGCATAGGGTTCTACTCGAATTTCAGAAACTGGTTGATCAGGTTCAATCGCCTCATTTCCGGATATCTTTTCGCCTAAGGACAAAGAAATTATCACAAAAGATAATTACCTAGATCTGGAACAGGCTGAGTTTTCCAAAATTTGTAGTCCTCTTTTGATTTTTTTACGGGTTTTGACACAGGCATGCTGGAAATTTCGCGTGGAGCTGTGAGCATGACATTCGTGAGTTGTTTGATCAAATCAGATTCATTGAATTTCGCAGCATCTTCAGGAGGCACCGAGGAGGAACTAGAAGTAACTGGATTTTCCTCAGAAACATCGTTATTACTGGAACTTGAAATGTTTGATTTCGCCTACGAAATAATTAAAGATTAAAACCTTGAAATAGCAATAACTTTAATAAGAGTCAAAATAATATTTGTTTCAAAGAATACTTGACGAACCTGAGCCTTTTTCTTGTTTGGCATTGCAAGGATTAAATAAGCCACTATAGTATAAATAATTTCAAGGATTAAATAAATTTATGTGCATGATATTGTTCAATAAATAACAAACCCACATAAGCAAGCAAATATAAGCCTTGCGAGAAGGCAAATAAAACGCCAGAGAAGAAGCAATTTTAAACAAAATAAAAAGTTAATTTTTCTAAACACATAAAACAAAGCAATTTTATAGTAACAAAGATTTAATTATTAAAATCATAAAAAGTCATGGATTTACTATCAAATAAAAAATGACTCTTTTTTGTTTTATAATATTTTTTTAAAATATAAAATATACAAATTATTACAAATTTAAATTCATTGTTTTAACAATTTTATTATTACAACCTTGACGCTAATAAGAAGACCGTTTTCAAATTAATCATTTCTTATCGTTTCTAATCATTCTGTATTTTCACTTTTGAGTACTAAATAAAAAATTTAATTTTTGATCGAAACTCATCATTTCCTTCTCCAAAATGAATCCATTAAGGCTTTTAGAGACAGGCGAATTTTCAGACGTTAATGTATTTTTCGAAAATGAAGTTTTTCATCTGCACAAATTTCCACTTCTTCTCAAGATTGGCTATGTCAAGGATAAATTTGCTTCCTCTTCTGAGCTACACATGCCATTTATCGATGGTGGTTCAGATATTTTAGCAGATGTTTTCGCCTTTTGCTATGGGAAAGAGATCGAAATTAATCCTCGGAATGTATCCTTTCTTAATAGTGCGGGCCGCACACTAGACATGTTTGGAAAACGAAATCTTGTTGATCTTACTGATGAATATGTCAACATCATTATCTCCGACATGCGTTTGACCCATAAATTTGGACCAGCGATCGTTGCTCTTGCTTTTGCTTCTGGAATAAAGAATTTTGAATATTGTGAAACCTTTGTTCGATTATTTGACTCTATTCTTAGTATGTGGGCACGCCGAGCACAGCATAGCGATGAGCGGCTAACAGTTGATCCTGTTTTAACCGAATTTCTTGTTTTCTTGCCAGAAAATGTTGTTATTCGAATTATTCAAGAAATATCTACGATAAAATCCACACATTATGCAATTGCCGAACTAACTTCCAAATTCTTTGCTCTAAGATTTGCTCTAAATAATGCCATTTCAGAAGGCGATTGTGCTCAGGAAGGAAAGCCCGAGGATAATGGTAGAGGCCAAGAGCACAAAAGTGGCAATATGTTTACGAATTTTCTAAAAAAGGCCATTGCTACAACATGTGTTCCTCTTGAAAGGTTAAGTAGCTTTGATAAGGATCTTCTAGCTGAAGAAATTGCACTAATTGGTTTCGAATCCGCTTCTATGGATGAAATGCTTGATAATATTTTCTCTATCCTTCCAAAAGATGTTCCCCTTGCCAGCAGAATCAATGTTGACTGGTGCAAACAGGTAACAGGTTCTGTTTGATTTTATATTCACAATATTTTTTATTATATTCACCTAATATGAATGAAAAATCTTCTAATATGTTAATCAAATTCTTATTTTTGACCTTTTTTATTTAGTTAAGGCAGCAACGCGAGTATTTGTAATTTAAGGTGAACGACGAAATATGTCTCAGTATTAGCATAAAACGAGAATTCTTGCATTGATAATGATAAGCGACTCTCGAAAATTTCCAAATAAATAAAGACTACCTAAGAAAGTTACATTTCTAAGGTCAGAACAGGATTAGTGCCTTATGGTCCTCGATTTAAAAAATAATACTTTTAATAATTTTTTTAAATTTATCAATATGATATTCTCTCAAATGCCTAACAATATTGGAGGCCGCTTAGTAAATTTGCCAATTTTAAATTTCCATAAAAGGCACTTTCAGCAACGGATGTTCGACGGGAGAGCTCGATTAGCCGTCCGCTGATTCTGGAAATTACTGGCAAGATGTTGGCCCGTTTCAGTATCCACGAGCTAAGACTGATTCCACCACAAACTATCAAAGACATCCTCTCCACAATACAAAAGCGTTGCCTGGCATCGACTAGTGACGGCCCTCTCTTAATTCCTGGCATTTCTGATACGGACCATGGAAAGCAAACAGCTTCTTCAAGTGGAATTGAAACAGGATCAATTGCTGAGAACTTGGATCTCTACTTTAACACAGCGATTGAAAGTCAGGATATGAGCATTGAGGAATACATCAGTCTTCTAAAGACTGCGATGCCTCTAGCCAGAAGAGAGAACCACGATGGTGTCATCAGAGGCATCGTTAAGCTCATCAGATCAAGTATGGTTAAAGCGCTGCGGTGTATCTTTTTAAAAGTATATATTTTTATTTACGCTAAATTAATAATAAATAGAGTTTGGCTCTCCGACAGATTTCCATGCACATTTCATTGTATTCCAGGGAATGAGACGTTGACGGATGGATTGAGGGAGGAGATCTTAAGTGTATTGGATCTTGATCGGTGTTCCGCTGTCGCTTTGCAGGAAGCCCTTGAGGCCAACATTCTTCCAACCCGAGCCGTAGCTGAGGCTGCTTTGAAATTTGCAAAACAGAAGGAGAATCCCATCAATGTGAGTTCAACTAATTTCTTGATCACGATTTAGTTGAATACCTGATTCATAGCTGATATCATTACCGAAATCTCCTTTGTTGAAATTAAACTCTCAAGAAACTCACCCTAACCCTAGCACAAAGCAGAGCACTATCTGGTAATGTAGCCCCACGGCACATATCGATTACTTCTAACTACCTTGATTTAGTATCTATGCTTCTTTTAGGAGAATATGGAGGGGGGCCTTTACTCTACCATCACCAACTCTGCTTATTCATTCACCTCTTTTTTCTCCTATTATGCAGAGGAAGAAGCACTAGTTTCTGAGAAAATTTAAGTGCTACTTATCCATATCAGATGATGAGGTATCAATTTGCGCAAATATTTCGAAAAGTAAAATTCGATTCCCCAGTTATTTGGCGTTTGTTCTAATGAAATGTGCTTACTAACATACAAGGCATGATTTTCTTAATGAACTTTCAGTTAGGTCAATGCGTATATATGGAAAATATTATTTCAAAAATAGTTATTTTTCTTTTTTTTAATTAAGAACTTCAATTCAAGTGACAAAATATTAGAAATATTACTATTAGCTTGGAGCCAATGTCATTAAAAGCTTGTAACTTGTGAACTGGTAATTATTTGTGCTTACTGCCAATGTCGAAAACTTTCCATCGATGAAAATCATCTGAATGTTGCGGCAACTAATGTATGAGGATAAAGCAGTGTCGGAGATCGAATGGAAGTCTTACTTCATCTGAATTCTAATCAATAGTTATCTGAATTAACAATAGTAAGTAATCAAAAAATACATTCACTTACTCCAATTTTTTTCATTCAATTTCCTGTGCTCTTTGCAAATTTCATGATTGACCCCCTAGATTCCTGAATGTGATCACGTCAGCAATATTCAGGGATCGTCGCTTTAATTAAAGAGATGGTCGGACAAAATCAAATAAAAAAGCAAGAATTGGCAGAAGGGACAGACAATTGCTGAGTTTTAAAAATTTTTTTTTTGAACGCAGACAAGTGCTTTGGTAGTCAGAGATCGTGGTGGCGCGACATCGCCATCTCGTTACTCGTCATCGACGACGTCACTTTACCGATCGTCGAGGTATGCACTGCCCTTCCAGCACTACGCCATGTCCTCGGCCTATCACCACTTCGCCTCACTCGCCACCTCCTCCTCCTCCACGACCTCTGCCTCCACAGGCTACCTGCTCTCCAATGCATCACCACTTCGTCAGCGTCGTCGGCCTTGGGAACGCGGCGTCGCTGGCGGTGGGGCACTCTACGAGAGATACGACGACTACAGATACTACGATGTTGGTGGCAGTGGTAATCCCTCCATTATCTGATCAACACATGCCCTTGTTTGCAATGACTTTTCACAATTATAAAAGTTACTCCACTTCAAATGTAACCTTGCAACATGCCGAGTATAAGCATTTCGTCAACCAAGTTTAAAAACGAACATGTCTCCGTTTCGATGACGGATGTAGGATATTTGTCAGTTGTGGCTCGAAATAAATTTAAATATTTTACTTTGAAGCTTGGCCTTGGAATTGCTGAAAGGAATTCAGAGACCTCCTTCTATGGACCTTATGGACCATAGTCCTGAGAAGGCCGAAGCGCCTTTCCAATTACAAGAATTTGATAATTTCATCATTAAATTATGTGTAGGATACATGTGAACCACTTGAGTAATGTAAACTATACAATCCAATTAAAAAAGTAAATAACCATGTACTTCGGGTATTGACTGTCGAATTTTGGAATCATATAAACAGCATTTTAGAACCTTAGAAAGTTCAATCTCTCTTTGTTAAAGAGTATTTCAAAAGACCCATTTCAAAGGAGTTGCTCTCGTGAAATGAATTCTTTTCTTTTCATAAACTTGCAATGAAGGATTTATAATTTTTTGCTTGATTTTTTGGAATGCCTTATGGCCTGGCGTTTATCTTCCATTACTGGATAATTAATATATAAAGTATATTAGAAGTATGAGAAAATATCATTTGCTTCATTTAGATACTGCATTTTTATTAAGAAAGGGAATTAGCGTCTTTTAACTTGACATTCACAAATACTAAATTCATCCAACAGCGAAGACGCGATTCTAACAGTTGACCTCTTGACCATCTAGTTCATGGAATATATTCGCAGTATCGAAGGTATTTCAAGTCATAAAGGCACACATTTGTGATGCAATAGCAAAACAAGAAGTGCGTATTTATTTATGGGCATACATGGGGAGAGAGGTTGTGGGATCGTATCCGGTTATTCTAGATATGAAACTTAGGGGAAAGGCGTTACGTAATGGGAGAAATTTGTTGAACAAATGCACATGACTTTCTGGGCGTCACCACTGTGACGGAAACCCGCAGTCATTCTGCATTTGCACCCAGCCCTTAATTTCCTCACCTCCCAATCAATGTCAGAACACCGTTTCCGGTGATCTCTTGCCTCTTTCCCACCCCAACACAACGATTTAAACAAATCACTTCCTCAATACGAGAGAGTCCCATTGCCTCCTTAATTAGGTTATTTCACATTTTCTATTTTAAGCAAACCACACGAGTTAGAATAGTGAAAATAATACTCTCTTTATTATAATTGCCCTCAGAAAAGTTAATGATTGTATGTACTTGAAACTTCTTTCTTTCCTTTTACTCAACGTATCCACCATTCAATAGGGTCCCTAACCTTAAACCTCTTCCACATGTCAATGTGAATCGATCTTTCCCATTTTACGCATTGCATTATTGTAAAATCGTGACCCTTTAATTCCTACCTATTTCATTATTATTATTATTATTATTGCCGTAAATATGAGCGAGCTAAGGCAATCGGTAGTTGGATTTCACCAGATGTAAACAGAAAAGATGGAACGAATTAAGTTTCAACCAGAAAGTCATCTTCTGCGCTCCTTCATCAAGTGACTGGGAACTAGGGGGACTAATTAACCGGTAGCGAATGCGCGTGTAAATTAAATATTTCCATCTTAGTTCTTAAATCCTTCAATAGGCCAATTTCCACTGTCAAAAGTCAATATTTTTAAATCAGATTCTCGATTTTTTTTCTTTCTACGTCTAGTGAAGTTACAAATTCAAGCGTCAAAAAAATTCAACAATTTTATGAATTTGACGCACTTTATTTAGAGATTAACAAAATTTTACATCTTATCATGATCTGTAAACAAAGCTTTTCATGTAGGCTTAACTAAACTCACCTATTCCTATAATTCACGTATTCTTAAAATGTATCAAATTGCAGGCTTGTTGTCTAACGAAATTTTTTTGAACAACTTCCACCAACAGGGTAATCATGTACTACTCCCCAGATCTGAATTTTAGATTATTTTGAGAAATAAGTCAGAAAAGTCTATAAACTTCCCTATACTTAATCAACATAACACCGGAATACATAATTATGGCCTATTTTAGCTGAATTCTGGTGTTCCACCACGTGCAAATGGCACAAAATGTGCATTTTCACGAGTTTTTCGATCAAGCGCCAACTCCAGCTCATTGCAATTTTCGATTTTTACGCCAACTATGCAGCAATTAAATAACTAAATTAATTTTTAGGTGATTATACAGCTTCCAAACTGGAAAACGATGAATCTCAATGGAACGATAACGATGTCACCTCCAAGACGGCCTCAACAACAAATCTTCGAGGTACCGAGTACTGATCTGCGCCAATTCAAATCTTCTTGTTCTCACTAACATCGTGACCACCACCACTATCATTGCCATATTATCCCAATCCAATCATTTGTTGTTAATATCGCTCTCAGGATTATCTCTGCATTATATTGTTGACTATAATAAATGTACTTAAATAAAATCAGTAGATATGTTATTTCAATATTGATCTGTGATGGTTGTCATGCCAATCCAACTTATTGGCAAACTACAGGCAATTCAAATTTTCAGTGAATTCATGCTTAGTACTAAGCATTAGGTCACAAATTGAACCTATATTTGAATTGATCAACTGGATGATTGTCCCTCAGTTAGCATCTAGTGAAATACACACAAACTATTTATTAAGACCATGCATCACTTACCACGATAGAAGACCAAACAAAAAGTCGTTTGAGTCCCTTCGGTAAGAAACTAATGATTGAACCTGTGCTGTATCCCCTCACTTTCAAGCATATGAGAGTATCAGAACGAGAGAAACATGTTGTATTCGCACTCAAGCCACTCCACGCATCTGAGGCTCGTACATTTGCCCCTTCACCTACTCTCAACCCCCGACCCCACCCCCCTCCCCCTCCCATTACTCCTCATTCGATTGAGATCCTTTGTTCGACTGTTGAGTTGAGTTCCTTAAATTTGAATTTCTTGACGAATGAACCTATAACCAAGTGGTAACTCATGCTACGAGCATTCTTACAGTCAGGAAACTCGACCGCGCATTCTGATATTGTAGCACTGCAACGAAAGAGTTTAATGCAGTGGACAGAAAACATGAGATAAATTGGCTGCAGCATACAATTTTATATATTAAAACTGGGGTGTGCGATAGACATACCTCCACGTGGTGCACCCTGGGCAACGTATACTCATACGGCAAAAAAGTCTATTATTCGGCAGTTGACTTCTGACTTCAAACTACCAATACCCCACTGTATGTCAAATTCGACTACTTCGACCGTACTCACCACACCTTTTTTCCAACTTTGTGTCTGTCTCTTTTACATCTTTGAAACACTCTTCTGTCCCCCTTTTTTTCACTTTGATGTTCCTTCCCATCTGTGAAGCCTGTAGTCAACTAAAGGGCTAATGATAACTACCAAAACGCCTGCCATTTGATATAAATAAATAAAATATATTAAAACTGAGTAGAATCTTTACGAGTTACAACCCGGAATTCCACCAGAATAAATATCTAAGATTAATTAAATTTATTTTTTTTCAAATATTTGACATTGAAATATTTTCACCAACGAACCATTCAAAGTTGGGCTTCTATTGAAAATAC
>UZAE01001433.1:0-13377 GCA_900617975.1 Rodentolepis nana
ATGATCAGGATGGGGGATTAGGTTAAACAGAGGTTAATGGATTGGGCACTGTTTGTACGGTCGTTGCACACAGAGTTGAACGGCCACACCACCCAATCCTGGCGAGCAGACATTCAGGCATACGATGACGCACAGAGCGATAACGTGTCCCACATCAGTAATATCGGGGGCAACAGAACGTATGGTGTGAGTATCGTTTTTGGTGGTGCGTGTCTGGCTTATTCAGAGCCAATTCTTTAACATGCAGGCATACGATGACGCACAGAGCGATAACGTATCCCACAGATGTAATGATTTGCCCATATTTTCGATGTCATCTTAATTTTTATAATGAAAAACTCACCAGGATTTAATTTTTCATTCTACTTTTCAAATTGGTGGAATTCAATTTTTAATTCGTTTGGCGATAATTACGTGAATCATATTCTTATTAGCCCCGACTTTTGAAAGTTAGACTACGCCCTGTATAAAATGTATATTTTAAATTGTGGTACTTTCAGAATGTCCTCTTTCGTCAACATCAAATGATTTGGCAAACAAAAAATTACTTCTTGTTATGCGTGAATGATTCCTATTTGAAAAGTTTGTACTACATCTTTAATTATTATAGATCACGTGAACTGAAATGAAATCCAAAGTTACATTACGCAGAAACTTAGTAGACGAATTAACATTTTAGAGCCCAGTGTCAACTTTATATCTCTATTATAAGTTGATCATCAAGAGTCTGCCAGTAAGTCTTTTCAGATAAGTCTCGTTAGTTCGAATTGCCTGCTTTCAGATAACTAAGCCAAATTAAGGAATATTTTGGCTTTGGTGGGGCGAAGGTATCTTTAAATTGCTCTGGTAAGATTATTGCATCCACTTCTTGACATCTCAGTGACATGCAGGATGGCCACTAAACATAGGGGTATAATTGACCGATATGAGTTGTTCTCTAATTAGTATTGGTTAGTGAATTCTCTGAAGATATAATTACCTCTTCATTCTAGGCATGCATTTCATAGATCACTCGTGAGAATTTATATTCGTAGAATGTTGATGGGTACTGCATTCATTCACGGAAGCTCTCTGGCAGATTATTTACTATGCTTCATCAACATGTTACTTTTTAATAAACCAAAAAAGACCGTGATAATGCTTGCAGCATGTTCCGATCACCTTGCATTTGATAATTAAGTAAAGACGGTAAATTTAAACTCACGTTTCTCATTGAATGTATGAATAGAGGTAAATTGATTCAATTAATCATTTCAAATAATAAATAGGTAGATCTTTGATTTGAAAAATACATTAAAGGTGATCAAATCGAGGTTTTCATTTACAAAATTTGTTTATTACGTGATAAGACGTGTTACTGGTAGATTGAGTGAACACTGATACTAAATGCCGTCCTCAGAAAATTGAAATAACTTTTGAAAGGAAGTAAATGCCTTCTTAAAATAAATCGACATATTGCTATTATAAAGTACCCAAACAACTTAACGGGTATGCTTAATCTGCCCAATAGCCAAGTCTAATGATAAAAGATTTGAATTAAGGAGAAATTAGTGAAATAGAAGCCAGCAGAATAGTATTCTTTGTCTTTCTCAATCTTTCTGTCGGAAGATTTTTCATTTTATTTGATCGTTTTGATGCTTTCAGGAATACTGTTAGATCACTTACCGTGAAACAGACTTGCTTCGCGGTAGTTTATATAATTAAAACTTTTACCAATTATTCATTAAAATTGTAAAATCGTACACACTCGAGGATCAATAACAAACCATAATCAATCTAAAGTTAATTCTTGCTGCTGTAGAAGGGTAGAAATGGTAAGCTTCCTTATAAGACGAGACCTTTTCGATATGAACGAATATGACGTACCCTTCCTTTATTAGAACCGATATTTTGAAACCATTATAAGTGAAGCAATAACAACTCCAAATAGGTCAGATACAAGATTACGAATAGACTCTTTCCTTGAATTGGATAATTTATAACTTGGAACTTTTAGCTACATAATTTAAAGAAATCATTTCAGTTAAAATAATGATGAACGGGAGAAAACACGAGAAGAAATATATTTCAGAACAATAAATAATTATGAATTTCAGTAAATAGATAACGGAACCAATTTCTTGAATGCTCTTCTCACAATAATTTAAAAATAATGACAAAACTGAAGTAATTAATTTTCACAGTCTGAATAAACGTGTTTATGGTTGTGTATCGAGGTTATTGATTATCACATGGAGCTTGATTCAACTAACAAACTGGCAATTCGGAACCAATAAATGCAATTCTCGAAAATCCTCCATACTCGTCAGACCTTACCCCACTCCACTATCATATTTCCGTTTCCCAAGAATATTTACTAAGTTAAAAATGGTATTTAACTGTGACGGAAGTCGAAAACCACTTAAATGAATATTTAGGCTCAGAATATTCGATTTATTTAACTAGAAGATTGACAGGAAACAAAAAGGATTACGAATGATGGAAGATGTATTACTATGTAATTTCATTTACATAATTTAAAAATAAATTTGATTTTGATATTGATTTCAAGATGAAGGGGTTTCTTAGCGTATGACAGATTTTTTTATCCAACAAATGAAAATAGCTCGACTCTCTTAATCTTGGCAGTTGCGAGTAATTGAAAGCAATTTGTGAAAAAAACAATACAATTAATCCAAATTCATTTCTTTTGAGAGTTTCAGAAAGTGGCGAGGGGACTTTCTTCGACCTTACTGACTCGTGCTTCCATAGAGACTTTACTTTGAAAATCAGCCAAACACCAAATAGACTTTCCTTGTTATGTTAATTT
Source organism: Rodentolepis nana (assembly GCA_900617975.1). Taxonomy (NCBI): domain Eukaryota; kingdom Metazoa; phylum Platyhelminthes; class Cestoda; order Cyclophyllidea; family Hymenolepididae; genus Rodentolepis; species Rodentolepis nana. The sequence continues at coordinate 2,810 of UZAE01001433.1, forward strand.
TGCTTAACAAATTCAAAGAACTGCTTAAGCCCCGAGTGAGAAGTGTCATGAGCGCTTAACTAGAGAAGATGAGTAGTATCTTGGGGCAACTGCGCTGGGAACTTCATATTCTCTAACCTCCCCCCCCATTGTCCGAAATAATCATAATCGAATGGCTGCTCTGCTCAATGGCAGTATAAGGATGAGAATCGGCTCCATAGACGCTGTCGTTGCAGACAATGGAGCAACCAACTCGGAGTTTGCTTCTGTCTTCCCAGTGTAGAAGATAGTTTTTTTTTCTTATATTAGTAACAAATTTTATTTTGAGACTAAATGGAGGCAAGCCACTATTTCATTGAACAATACGGACTATAAGTCCAAAAACCGCAACTTGAATCTTTTCATTTTCGATCCCCCCTACAGACAGTTTGCGCAAAATTAATAAGCAAAGTATTGGAAGACTATGACACAACCTCCTTAGATTTTATTAAAGTCACTCAAAGAGTTTATTTGTTTATGACAAATATTAATATTAATTTTAAATTAACCATAACTTTCACATATATTTATTGCCCAACCGAAATGGTAAAATCAATTAAAATAGATATCAATGTATGATACGATTTAAAAAGTCAATTGAAAATTCCCAAGAATGATTAACATGATCTCATGATTTGGTTATTTGGTAATAAAAATAAGTCAAATTCAAAATTTTAGCCACGGATTGAAACAAAGTAAAAATCGAAAGTGATAGTCAGGGCGATGGTGAATCATGAACACCGTAGACACAGCCGTTGTATATAAAGACGAGGCAAGTGCCAGGCTTGTGGGCATGTCTTGCCCAATATCGACCTTCAGAAATGAAGCACGTCCAATCACCACCATAGACCTTCTCCAGTCGTGATTTCAGCTCCCGTAACATTTCCTGTAGAAAAGAATAAAACGTTGAAAGCATACACTGCTTCACTCATTTTTTGGTGATTAAAGAATTTCATTTACCGGTTTTTCCTTATGTTTAGCTACTAATTCTAGGACGAAGAGAGCAACAGAGTCTCTTTGCATTGTTGGCATTTGACAGGTCAGATAACTGACATCTTTAAGGGCATGTGGTCTAAAAATAAAATAGTAATATTCTGAAGTTAAAAGTAGCTTTACAAATAATTTGTTTAGCATTTTATTTCCGAAAGTCATATTACTACGATTCCAAAATTAATACTACTATACTAATCTTATTTAAAATAATGAAAAGTCAAGTTTTCTTCGAGCCAAAGTTTCTCTAGCGGTAATAAAAAGGACTAACATAAAATTTAACTTTAATGTCTCAAAAACATTCGAAAGCGAATTATTATTCAATTTTTCGCTTTGATAATTACTTCAAAAGAACAAATTTTTGAGCGTGAAGAAAATACCGACGTGTGTTTCATGACCTGACTTGAGTAATGAGCTAGCAAAGTTAATCCTTAATACCATAGATCAAATTTCCTTATCTTTTATCTCCTAAAATATCAATCAATCTGGATGAATCTTTAATTTATTAAACGACTACTGTTACTAAAATTTAATTGAAAAATTTAAAACTGATATATTCTACCTTGTGGCATCAAAATTAATTCCGTTATAGATATCATTTCGAGTGATGTATTTCTTCCTCTCTGGATCGACCATGTTAATAATAGCCTTTAAAGAGAGAAAAATATACAAAAAATAATCAGTCATTAATAACGAAAATTTTGCACTGAGATTAAACCTACGGCAACTTCATTGGCAGGCGTACCCCATTTTATCAACTTATCGCGATAAAGGTCAACAGGAATACCTGAAAATAAAAGTCACATTTATACTGTTTTGTTTTAAACTTCGACTTAGTAATCTTTTCAAGCGATATACCAATAGACGAATACTTAAAATCACTGCTTTTCCAAAAGCTACGAGAATGACGTGAATAATCTTAGATTTTAAATTTACTAAGATTATTAATAGGCCAAAAAATATTTCACTTACTTGGATTTTTCTCTTGCAACTCGTCAAAATATAGAATGTATTTCTCAGCGTCGTACTTGCTAGTCATGTGGGAATCGAGAGCTTTGTTAGTAAAATGCAACTCAAGGCGGTCTTAGTGATCTTTTTATTACTCAACTTGGTGAATTTGTCGCAATTGACGTGATAGGTCCATGACATTTAGGGTTACGCATTAATGCCAAATGCCATTTTCATTTTATTAAATTTTTGTTTTAAAAAAAGAAACACTTTTTAGTAGCATTTCTACAATCTACTTGACATTAGCTAAGATACTTCTGCACCTTTTATTATGGGGTGTGTGATAGACTTACCTCCACGTGGTGCACCCTGGGGCAACGTATATTCATACGGCCAAAAGGTCTATAAATCAGCAGTTGACTTCTGACTTCTAACAACTCGCACCCCACAGTATGCTATATTCGACTACTTCCACAGTATTCACCTCACCTTTTTTCTACCTTTGTGTCTATCTCTTTTATTCTCACCTCACCTTTTTTCTACCTTTGTGTCTATCTCTTTTACGTCTTTGAAACACTTTTCTGTTCCCCCCCCCCTCCACTCTCGACCATTTTCACTTTGATGTTCCTCCTCCCCTCTATGAAGCCCGAAGTCAACTAAAGGGCTAATGATAACTATCAAAACGCCTGCAATTTGATATAAATGAATAACTTTTAATCATTGAATTGATTTTCATAGTAAGAAAAATAATATTAGTTTTTGATTTAAATTTAATCATCCCCACTTATTAATCTTATAATTGTTTCTCTCAGTTCTGGTAGGAAGACCCGTTGCTAGAGTTCAAAGTAATTGCCGATGAATTGTCAATTAAGCATGAATCCTACCTGAATTTGCAATCCAAAACTTAGATACGTTACTTTATCAGCCGATTTTGTGAACGCAATTTGTTTATCATTAACTAAAGCAAACTTTTACGTAAACCTTTAAGTACTCTATTATACATTTGCCTTTTGATGTTTAAGTCAATTAATAACTTGTCTTCAGGTACACACAAACCCTCAAAGATTTGGCTCATGACATTTTCTTGATTTGGCGTTAAGGTTTTGGACTTATATAAGTAGGTTAATGATAATTAAATAAAACACACCCTTCAATGTGAAATCAACTCTTACGATCTGTTGATCATTGATGTCTTTGATCGTGATATTCTAAGTGAATATAGGCGTAGAAGTTGAAAAAACTTTAAATTTTCCCCATCGCAGTAGATTTCAAGGTAAATTAAATTAACATAAAAGATCACATTGATTCAGAAGTGCAAATAGAAAACGAATTTTAAAAATATAAAAAGAAACGGTGGACTTTATTTCAAGAATAAATTAGAGTATGGCATTTATTTAGCACAAGGAATTTGATAGACACCATAGACAGCATTTTGGTAATAGAAGGCTAGATTGGAGCCTGGTCTATGCGAGCAAACGGACCAATAGCGTCCCTCGGCAATGTATACACTCCACCCATCACCGTAGAGAGTCTGTAATCGTTTTTTGATCTCGTCAATTGTTTCCTGAAATATTTTATAATACATAAGAAAATTTTAATGAAGCTTTGGGAGTTAGAGCTTTGTGCTACGGATTAAATTTACTTTTTTAGATTTTCTTTCCGCAATGACTTCGAGAATAAGGAGAGTAACAGACTCCCGTTTCATGACCGACATATCGGAGTCCAACAGTTGTACATTTTTCAAAATTGCGGGTCTCAAATAAAGGAGCAAAATAAAAATAAATTCACCTTACTGATTTGGCCAGTGTTTGAGTCCCTCACAGAGCGCATCTCGGGTAATGCGTCCTTTTCCTTTAGGGTCAGCCATATTACAAATTTTCTATAATGGAAGAAGATTCGTAGTATTTGAAGACTGTACTTACCGTTGCAGTTTTGCCATCAACCCCCCATTTCACTAGATACTTCTTGTACTCTGAAGTGGGAACTCCGGGTTGAGTCTCTGTGAGCTCGTCAAAGAGATGGACAAGTTTTTCCGGTTGAAGTGAGTCACCCATATCGCTCGATAACTAATGAATCGGAGAAATTGGTTGTAGCAAGAGACTCCCTTTTGAAGTGGCATGACAGTTTTATATGAGTGCAAGCAAGAGGTGACGGCAAGGAACCAAATAAATTAGCTTTATTCTCGCCAAATGTAACACCACCTCCACAGAGATAGTTAGAAGTGTTGGATCATCTAACTCAACACCACTTAAGTTGTGCGTTCTCAGGGGGGACGCAATTTCACCCTGTCTCACAATCCTACTCTAATTAGGTTATGTTTAATAAAATCGCTTGCCAGCGTTCGAGCAAAATTACATGCTTAATTACCATTATAGAGTTTGAAACTAATTAATTAAGCAAAATCGAAGTTTTTTTTCGGTGGCAAAGTAAATCATAATTGTCATTTAAAATCGTAATTTTAAATAAGAAATAGCTCAGATTGGATAATTATTATGACACGAACCCTTTCGATTAACCCCATATCACTGATGATCTCCTATACAGTTCAATCGTTTGAACCTCTACCATTGAAAAAGAGATTTTATTTTCAATTTTTTCATCACATGACAATAAATTTAGATTCTCTTATATTAATTATTTACTTTTGATCTCATAGTTTAAGCAGCTCCTATTGTAAATATAATTAAAATTATACCCCAGTTAAATTTTGTTCGTTTTAATTAATCGAACAATTTTTGCAATGTTATTTTTGGAACTAGTTTTACTAAAAATGTTCGAAATTTGATTTCAATTTCTGGAAAATTCAGTCTTGAGATTTTAAACTGTTTTTTTAATCGGTCTTTATCCTTTAGGCGAGGTTCACTCTTTGTGATTCAAATGTTAATTAGCGAAATCTAGGTGCAATGTCAATGCACAAATAGTTTAATTTAGTAAAAATAAATGGTATTCCTGTTTTTAAATGTCAGCGAAAACTCCATTTTTCACCAATTCGACCCCTATACTGGTTCTTTCGTCTTGAATCACTTCATAATACATCTATATTCTCTATTTAAACTTAGTTTTAGCAAAAAAGCATTAATTAAAAATACATTTCGTTTATTAAACCAAAAACGATGAAAAGTGGCATATTTCTATAATGCTGTTAGGTCAGTAAATCAGTGTGTGGAACTAACAACGGCATAACTTGAATTGATTCCGAAAGGACTATCCTCAAAATCGCGCTCAGGTGACTGGTAGATTCCATAGACAACGCCATTGTATGCAAAGACAAGGTTACCACCTGCTTTGTGAGTGCAAAGTCCCCAGTATCGACCGCTGGCCACGAACACATTCCACTGTGGTCCATAGATACTTTCGACTTGCCTCTTGATCTCCGTCACAGTGTCCTATAAAAAGGAAAAATTGATATAAATATCCACGAGACCTGAAAGATATCAAAGATTTCTCCATAACTTACTACGTAAGTGTGCTTCGAGTTGAGAACATTTAAGACGATGACCTGAATGGACTCGCTTTTCCTGATGGGCATATCTCGGCAGAGAATTTCAATATCCCGCAATCCAGCTGGTCTAATTTAAAATAGATAAAATTCGTTATTAGGGTTAGGGGTACTTGTAAAAGCCAAGTATGCTAGCTGTAGACCTACTGTTCTGGAGCAAAACCAAGACCGTTGCAGACATCTTCTCTTGTCAGTCTTCCCTTTTTGTTTGGGTTAATACGGGAACAGCAAACCTAAAAAAGGCATATCCATCGTTTAAATCGTGGGGCCTTCGTCTTACTCACAACCTGCAAACTAGTACAAAAAACGGACCTTAGCCTTCTTCTTTTCCATACCCCAGAGCATTAGATATTCCTCGTAATCCTTCAGTGTGGCATCTAGTTAGTGGAAGAAACTAGCCATTAGCACGGTCTAATGAAGATTTCTGTGGTATTTTCAGCCAGGCACAAGAATAGGAAATAAACTGCAGATCTTACCGGGCTTAGATTCACACAATTCATCGTAGAGATGAAGAAGGAAGGCGGGTGTGAATTTCTCCTGAGATGACTGTCGTGGAGCTGACATGTTGACTCGTCTATGAATACAATGTACCGAGGGGTATATTACGGTCTTTATACCTTTTAAAAGCAATTTCGTTATTTAATGAGTGCTTCAATGGCGGCTTTTATAAGACCCCAAAAGCAACCAATAAGCACGTGTAATTACTCACACCTCTACAAATACTTCAACCACCTAGTTTAATAAATTCTTCAATTTCAATAAAAATATTGTATGTTAAGATTGATTCTAGTCATCAGGAGAATAAAGAACAGCATATATAAGGACAAAATTACAATTATGTCTGCAATTTTCTCATTAGATTTTAATTATAAGAGATCAAATATTTTTGCTTCAGACTGAATGAAGTTAATTTAATTCCTTCCAACCTTATTTTCTAAACATATATTTCTTGCATATAAGGAAGTAGGTGAAGCATCTAACTAGCAGTTTAAATATATGCATTTTAAAAAATTATTTGGCAACCAAAACAAATTACTTTCTACTACATTTAAACTAGAGTTCGAAAGCTCTGTTAATCCTGAAATTTGCCATAATTTAGCTAGAAGTTCAACATACTCGTTTTCATCACTTTAATTTAACTAAAACAAACTCAATTAAAACGCGTTCTAAAATAAGAAGCTCAACTGCTTAATGAATAAAATGTATAAACTATATTTGCTATATACAACAAAAACCACTGTAATTTGCGGTAAATGTTTTCTGCTCCAGGCAGACGCCTCTGGCGTACCCTAGAACTAGCGAAAAATAGCTTAAACCGCTTTTCTTTACTCTTTCTAGTAAAATAGCGGAATAATTCAAGGGTGCCTAGTAATTCTTTGAAATTTACCGGGGAGTGGCGTCATCTGTAGGCATGGCAACTAATTTTTTCAGAGATTGGAAAGTGCTCTTAGTTATTAATTGGCATGGTTCGTTAGACACGCCTCTGCTTTGTACTACACCACAATCGGAAAATCAATAAAAAATTTTCTCGAATTTACTTACATTTTAAGGTTTTTAGTACTTGCGAGAACTTTTAAAAGATTTGTGCCGATTTTCAACTATGAAAGGAAAGGACAATACTCATACCAATGGTGAATTTTTAGGCTGCAAATACTTATTCGATATTGATTATTTCAACTCGGTTAACTTCACTACTACTTACGAAGACGATTGGTAATTACAACTTTCACCAAGTTTTAGGGGAGAAAATCTGCCTATTAACAACATAGTGATCCCAAACTGGACCTCTATTTGATTGAATAATTTCAAACGATTATTAAGGTAGAACTTAATTTCTAAGAGGGATAAACTCGATAATTTTTTAAATGCCATAAGTAAAATGAAAAGATCATTACTTATAAATTGTTAGTAAACACTCAGTTTACAAGACTCATTCTTCTTATCATCACTCGAAAAGATTGAAAAATTCATTACTTCCAAATAGACTCTTTTTAATCAGAGTCCTGTGTGTGAATGACTGCACAAAGATGATATGCTAATGGATGGATTCGCGATTCTAACACCGGATTACAGGTTTGTGGAGTGCACAAAACTATCATGTCTAAACAAAGAAATCTCATGCCCACACAGACAGACTCCAAGGTGTGGTCTTGAGCGCAAAGACCTCTCGCCCAGCCACCAATCAGTTGCCCCTGTATTGGCCAGCAAAGCTTTCATTGAATTTTAATGACTAAGCTTTGTGACAGACACACTCGCCCCAACGACTATCGGTGTGTCTTGGCAAAACTTCCAAATGACTTCAGATATCCTGCTTTTGGGACTTGAACAAGTCTAACTAATTACCAATGTTGTTCATGGTTTGGGTATAATTCCGTAAGTACATGTCGGTATATTCGGAATGTCATATTTGAGTATGCTTATCGGAATTCCTAATTTAAATGTTGTAATTTTACACAAATAATAGGTACTACCGCACTATTCATTCAGTACCTTCTACAACTTAATTTGCCGACTGATGGCAACTCTGCTGAAAATACCTTAATGCACTTGCTATTCAAATGAAATTAGCTCTCTACAAATTGGATTTTGACACATCACCATCGTATGAGTATGTAGACTGCCAGTCAAGCAGTTTCGATCGAAGTAATACTTCTCCTGCACACTTATCTCATTAACTTCTACGATGGGAAAAAAGATATGAATACAAAAAAATCCGTCAACGGAATTCCTTTTTCAAATGCTTTTTTATTTATATCAATTGGAAGGCTTTCATTAGTCCTTTAGTTGACTTTGGTACTCACAGAGGGGGAAAGCATCAAAGGCGCAAACAGTCGAGGGGAGGGGGTGGGACAGAAGAGAGATTTACAGATGCAAAGTAGAGACAGACACAAAGATAGAGTGAAAAAGGTGAGGCGAGTACTGTAGAAGTAGGCGAATATGACATACAGTGGGTTGATGGTAGTTTGAAGTCAGAACTCAACTGTCGGTTCATGAACTCTTTTGCCGTATGAGTATACGTTGCCCAGGGTGCACCAGTTTGTTTGCCGTATGAGTATACGTTGCCCAGGGTGCACCACGTGAAGGTAAGTCTATCGCACACCCCTTTTTTCAAATATTAAGTTATTCGATCATATCTCATTCTTGCATCCATTTCTCTGCTGTAGTATTACTTACTAAGTCAAGAATCAGTTGATTCCAAAACTCACGCTTGCATATAAGTTGATGCTCATTCTAAATAAGATGATGGAAAGAAACCGCGATTGGATCTACGATCGTCTTTCCACTTTCTTCTAACTCTGGGTCTCAATATGAATAGCATCCTTATGTGGAGAGCTAAGTTAATATTGTTAGGTATGTGTGGAAGCCACTGCTATCTACTCCGTAAACATGTTGTTTCCGTAACTAAAGCAAGCGATGCCAATAATAATTGATCATTTGTATCGCTTCAGCATCTACAAGTCCTGTTGTATTACAGGCTTCCGGCTTTGTCCTGCCACTGCACATTTGGATGCCTTCCTCATGAACTTCGTCCTTAATGCATTATCAAACCCACCACCCAAGACGATCCAATTCTGTGCTTATTCATACATGTTTCCCTTTTGTATTGGGGATGGACTGGGCCGACAAGTAGGTCGAACCGTGGTCCATCAAATTAGCGCTAAACGTTTGCTCTAACATTATCTCAAAAAAGGTTATCTTTAGACCAGTTTATCCAAGATATATGACGTATTTGCTCTATTACTCACCTACACTTGACTGCTATTTTTCGTAAATGTACCCGTCAAAAAATGATTTTCTGAAAATGTCTCAGCATGTCACAAGTTAACATATGATTACGATGCTGAAGTTCTCATTTGTCATTGTAATTTCTTTATCGGTGTGTGGCGAAAAAATAGTTTAAGGTCATGTTTTCTCAATTATTAACTCAATAAAGGATAATAATTACAATATTTAAAGAATTTTATGAAGTAGTCATTTGGACGATCGTCATACTATTGAAGACTTAACAATGTCCTTAGATCCCGGAACTTGCAAAACTCCGTAGGTTATGCCCTTGTAATGGAACCAAAGATTCGACTTTGCTTTGAACTGACATATACCCCAGAATCCACCATAGGCCTGATAGAGACTCCATTCTTTTCCGAACAACTTCTCAATGCGTTCTTTAACTCGGAAGAGTTTAGCCTAAAAGGAGTCATCATAAAAAATATAATCATTCAATTATAATTAAGTCTACTTTGATAAAGTTGATCAATTTTATAATATAGAATAGGGCTTAATAAATATTCAACTGAATAAGCTTGTTCAAGAATACACACCCTCACACAATTGGTCAATGACTATTCAATTTCACTGAGTTCCACTAAGTTCATTTGCTTTCACGTCTCCTTATTAAAAATAAGCTTTTAATAGCGTGTCACATTTTCATTCGCTATCCGATGTAGCCACCCCGCTTGGTAGTGTTCGCGCATATGCAAGGAAAAACGAAAGGACAGACAAGGTGACTTCGATCATTCGATTTTCCAATATGATTTGAGCACACTTGAGTGAACGTATTGGCACGCAGTTCTGTGCTTACAGAGTAAGATCTGTCCTTGATAGTGGTCATAAGTATTTAGAGGCAAAATAATTAAGATGCCTTAAACAGAGCAAAGCTTTTGTGTTAATTTTATTCTAAATTAAAATTAGACATAGTTAAATCAAACAATATTCTAAATTGTAAAATTTATTGGGTTTTGTTTATGCCTCACCTCAGGTGAATCCCGCCCTTCCATTTCCCCAAGAACAAGCTGAATAATGGTTTCTCGCTGGCGTTGGTCCATGTCCGTTTCAATTATCCTTACACTTTTAAAAAAATGCGGTCTAAAAGTTTATAAAATAGATGTTTAATTGAAATTTAAAAACCAAAACATATAAACACACACCCATACATGCATACATAATCACTAAACTCACTGGTTGGGATGATAGTCTAAAAAATCGCACAAGTCACGTCTTTTAATGTAGCCAGTCCTTCGAGGATCACATCTGTCAGTGTAATACTTAAGCGATGTAAAAGCATTATTATTCGGGAAGAAATAATATATATATATATATATATATATATATATAT
>UZAE01001434.1:0-13377 GCA_900617975.1 Rodentolepis nana
GATTAAAGTGTGCATTATCGTGCTATTTGGGGAAAGAGGTATATAGTTGCAAATAGGACATTACTTGAAATATTTATTTATATCAAATGGCAGGCTTTATGATAGTTACCATTAGCCCTTTAGTTGACTTCAGTCTTCACAGAGGGGGAGGAACATCAAAGTTTAAAAAATTCAAGAGTGTATCAAAGACGAAGGTAGATAAGGTGGAAAAAAGGTGGGATGAGTACTGTGAAAGTAGTCGAATATGACATACAGTGGGGTCGTGGTAGTTTGAAGTCAACTGCCAGGTAATAGACTTTTTTGCCGTATGAGTATACGTTGCCCAGGGTGCACCACGTGGAGGTAAGTCTATCACACACCCCACACTTGAAATATAGAAGAGTGGAATTAGGTGGTTTTTGGGGCATCCTGAAAAGTAAAGATAATTGGGGTGGTCTGCCCGGATGCAGCCTATTTAAACGACTGATGAGTATCACATTTTTCAGCAAACGGTGCTTCAAACCCAGAAATCTTACCGTTCGGTTCTGAATCGTCCGATAGCACATGAATTATGAGCAGCATATGGGCTTTTATTGGCTACCTAAGTGTTGGCTAAGAAGTTTAGAACAGTGTTCTGATCCCAAATTAGACACGAATTCGACTGTAATAGAATACAGAATCCCAGAGGCCGTTATCTTGGCTTTGTGACATTTAAATTCCCTAAATCTTCCAAATAAACGCCATGCGGTAGGTCTGTCTAAGTCTCTCTACATTGCAGGCAATATCATTGAAATTTGAAACCACTATCAAATGAATTGACCAAACACACATAAAAACTGAATGCAGAGAGAGCAAATGACTTTGGAACATGGCAAACCTCATCCAGTTTTGATAGAGTTCTCCCCCTCCCATTCCCCAACCTCCCTCATGTTTCGTAAAGTATTAGAGAAATTGTTTGCTGGGAAAATAGAGTTTAACTTACTGGCTTTCAGATTCATGTGAAAATCTGATCATTACATCGGCATAAATTATCCACTTTGAGCTAACTGAAAGCAGCTAATACTCACGTTTTACCAAATTATTAGGAAGGAGACCAATTTTTGGAATGTTAACCAAAAAAGCCAACTCTTTATTGAAGGATTTATTAACTTCTAAGGCAATGTTAATTGCCATAAGATCATTTAAGAATAACGAATAAAATGAAGATGTAAGGTAGGAGATTAATGATTTCTCTATCCGGTGCCAACTGAGTAACGTTGCTCATACGGCAAAGTTTACCGATCGGCAGTTGACATCTGACTTCAAACTAACATGGCCCCACTGCATGTCATATTCCACCACTTCCGCAGTTCTCACCTTGCCTTCTTCTCTACCTTTGTCTGTCTGTCTGTCTCTTCTGTTCACCCTCCCCTTCGACTTTTGCGAATTCAATGTTCCTCCCCTCTGTGAAGCCCGAAATCAACTAAAGGGGGAATGATAACTATCATGAAACCTGCCATTTGATTTAAATAGGCATCCTTAAATGGATGTGCAGCTGTCATATGGGACTCAAGGCCACGTGCTCCCTGGTGGAAGTTTGGATGGTTTAAGAGACACCTTCGCATCGATTCCCATATAAAATTCCATGTCGTGTGTTCTTCAAAGGCTTTAATTTGATCCATATATAATAAGATTCCCCAACCAACACTATATTACCCACCCTGACATTTTACGTGCCAGGCCCGTTTCTTTAGAACAGTTAGGTAATTTCAGTCCTTCTTGCTAAGACACTAGCACGTTCATTCCAGTTTTTTTAAAAAATCAGAGTAATTACGGAGGACCAGGCAACTTTTCTCAGTTATCTAGTTTACTCATGTTAATTTCAATATCTGACGCGTCTTTAATAGTAAACATTTAGCGACACCTAAATGATAAATAATTACCGTGGTCCTAAATAGCCACTCAGATAATGCTTTCTAGCCAATTGGGGACACAACAATATCATGAAAATATCATCTCCTAGAAGTAATTCCACCATTTTTGGTCATAACTCCCGCTTTCAGGGCGTGTATACAACGCAAATGCCTGGTCATTCACTAAAAACAACGATGCGTCATCGCAATGCCTGCATGACCGCACAAGCACGCACCAACAGCAATGGCGGCCAATCGCCAATGCCAGCCAATCAGCAACCTCAACATCACTAGCTGAACACGTTGTACGGTTTGCCAAAGTAGAACAATGCGAACGAGTCTCCTAGCGGTCCACCATTGCCATTCTGGTTTCTTTCCCTTTACCTTACAAATTAAAAAAAATTTCCTCCATCTCTTCACGTAAGCACTTCATTAGTCGTAGTATGAAAAAAAATCAAAACAGAGTAAGAGATATATGGGATAGAGAGAGTAGTTAGTCGTTTGTCATCAGAGTTGGAGTCAAAAGAGAGTAAATGAAAGTGTGCTCGCACATACGCTTCAATCACTTTATCATAGTAGGGAAGATGGTTGCATATAGGATAAAAAGGGAGGGGGGAGGCGAGAAATGAAATAATGGAAGCAAAGAGGTACACGAAGAAAGAGCTAGAGTAGGAAGATAATTTGTTGGCCGGTTCGTGTGTGCAGTGCAGCGCACAGCACATCTAACTGTATTGGCCGAAAGGGAAGGCATATGAAAATCGAAGTCCATACACATTGGGTATGGATGTGCTAATGACAGAGGTGGGTGGGTGGGTGGGTGTGTAAGTGTGTTAAGATGGAGCGAGAAGAAAAACGAAAGAGAGGGTAGTAAAAATATAGTCATCAGGTTGGGTGCTATACTTTACACGGGCTTGTTAAGGTTGCGTCGGGCAGCTTCAATAAGGGCACAGAGACCAGAAAGAGGCTTTGTGTCCAAGAGGAAAGGGTGTTCTAACAGCTCAGTTGCTGATGCTCGCTTCTCGGGGTCGCTTTGAAGACATCTGTCAAGGAAGTCTCGCATCAAGGGACTCACTTCAGTTGACTTTGGCTGAGGTCGTTCCTGAGTTTGAATGAGGTAAATAGCCTACAAGTAAATGGGAAAAATGTTGACCAAGAGCTCTAATCAACTATTAGAAATCATAAGCACAATTTCTAATATCCGTTTTGAAGGATATTATTGACAAACAGGCATTTTACCACTAGTATTCTAAACAAGTACATACAAATGTGGTTGAGAATTCCTATTTCTGAATAGGTAACAATAAAGATCCGATCAGCGTAAATAAAATTAAAGAAAAAAATAGCCATCAGATAACGATAATCGATGAAAAAATATTAACTTCATATATAATATACTGATATTAAATTCAGGTGTCCATCAAGGAGAACATCCAGAACATGTGGTCTGGATATAGCTCTATCGTTACTGGAAACAGCCAGTACGAGTAATCATTCAGACAGTTGACCTTCGAGCAGACAGCTAAGCAAAAATGAATTGCCTGAAGCAATCAGGAGAAACGTTCACAACACCTGATTTGGGTAGAGGGAAGGTATCCTGAAGACGTCATGAGAACTCCGATTTCAAAGGCTCCTTGATTGAACCACATCCGGAATTAACCGTCATCACAAAATTTTCTCGAATAAAATCAGAAACCGAATTCATGCCTCTAGATATATTAAATTGGTATTCATTTCAAGAACTCGGGTAAAGTTTATTGCCGCCGTATCAACAGAGTAACTTTTAACAAGACGCAAAAGAACGAGTAGGTAATAATCAATACTCCTGTCGAATAAAACTAAAAACCGAAAACAAGCTAACCTTATTTCTCTAAATCCCTACAAATATTCGAATTCTCTGAATCCAGTGAATGAATACTATAAATTTCAGGAGAGGCACCTTAAGCGATGAAGCATAGCGTAAAAAAGACTATGGACAAAGTTATTCGGAATATGAGAATACCAATGTGCAAATATCAATCATTTAGTTGGAATCTAAACACAACAAGGGGAATAACTGTTTCGATACCTCTGCGGTTTCAAGAAGGGTGTACGGTCATCAATATTTAAGGGGGGGGGGAGGGGTGAAGAACAGCTAGCAGATGATGGAAGCGGCAATAATAAAAATAATAAAGAGAGAAATAAAAATGGCTCACCCAGAAGGGAGAGAAAACAGCATGCCTTGATAAATACAGCCTAACATCACATTTACCCTAGTTTTTAAATGAGAAGATTTTATTCTAAAAGGAAAATTACCATAAAAATGCGGGGGAGAAAATGTCTCATGCCGAAACTTATGACCTCTGGAGAAGCTAAAATACTCGATTAGGTTTAGTATTAATTTCGTCTACTCAACTCCTAATCTCTTAACCCAAGTGTGAAAAATATTTCCCCAACAATGAAGTCAACAGGCAAGTTTTGCCCCTTGAAGGTCTTCAAGCAAGATGAACAATAAAAATCCAAATACAAGCAAATCTTAGTCGAAACGGTGTCGCCTCCTCCTCCTCCTGGTCGAGCATTTACAAAATTTCAAAATCGCAGTGGAAGGAACCAAATATGTAAAAAAATAAGCGGTAAATATAAAATGCGAATATTTACTGCCTATAAGTCCCCCCCCCCCACACCTCTTGCTAACAGCAAAGGGCCAATTTGACCCATAGATTGAGAAATTACTTCAAGTAACGCGTGACCCTTCTTAACAGCATAGAGAATGAAACAAAGATCAAAGATCAGCACATAAAACAGAGAACTATTACTCTGGTAGAAAATTAGCCAAACCTTAAGATAGCCATCTACAAAGTGCATCGGAGCATTGGAGAACCGACTATACAAAAAGCTTTAATAAATTTTGCTATGGAAGAATTTGCATTTAAATAAGGGAAAGAGAGTCATGACAATATAAACTGAATAACTGGAATAGTTAAAAATTCTCAGATATTTTTTTTTCAAAAAAAAACCATGAACTTTCGGTCAGTGCATAATGCTAAGGAAATAGAAATAATTGTGCAAGAGAATCTGAGGAAACACGTTTTCAACGTTTCACACATTCCACGATACGAATTGATGCTCTAAAGATCATTTTTTGTTTAAAAATCCATAATATAACCGAGTCACCCCACTAATTTAATTAGTACACTCGCGTAAGGCTGTAAACATAGATAGATAGAAATTAGATTAGCATTTTTTTACCAGAGAGAGAGAAATCGTACAATTCTCCTAACGGATTTCCTCCAATTGGCAATGGTAACACACTTTTTTGATAGGTCAAGACTAGTATAGAAATACGATTGGGAATACTCCAATTAGGAAATAGAAGGAAAGATATCCCAGGTTACTTGAGGAAGTCGTTTCTATTGAAAAATAGTTTAACACGTTGAAAGCGATGGTCGAAACCACCGACTGCCCGCTTGTGCGATTATATTCCGGTTGGTACAGCATCAGTGCCTCTGGTATTCAAATAAAAGAGTTGAACACACATTTTCTATGATTTCAAACCTTTTCATTAAATCATCAATAACGACTGTGATGAAAATGGTAACAATACCAACTTTTGGTGTTCTTTTAAATATTCTGTACCATTTTTATAAATGACCCACCCGTGGGTCGCTTCGTAGTAGATGGAAATCAGCAAAGGCCCACCGGTGGGTCGTATCGCAATCAATGTGTTAAAAGATAAATTGCTCTGGTTTCCATGACTGGAGACTTGAATTGTTGTGATTTCACGACTGCTTATTTCACAATCAAGTTCCAATTTGTCCAATGCCATAAAAAAGCTAACACTTGAAATTAAGTGAGTTGAAGGAATAAGTGCTTAAACCACTTTTACCATCGTTACTGGAGAGCACTTAGTCTGTATAAAGGCTGGGATTTCTGGCTTCTAAAAACGGCTAAAATATTGAAACTTAGCCGAACGTTTATTCAATTAGTGGATTACCCAATGACTGTCCAGGGAATGAAGTATTGCTTAACTTGGCAGATGATCAGTCCCATAATAGATCTACGAGGGCTAGTCATTACTGATAAACAAGTTCAGTTTTCTTTCTACTGGATCGGAGCAATAGTATACCTCAATGAGAAAATTAGATCATACTAAAAATTATGCAAACTTTACCAAGATACACCGAAAACCACAGGATGAATCAGCACCCACAAAAAAGAGAATATGAGGACTAAGTACATACAACCTGTTACACCTGTAACAGTATTAACGCACGTCTAGACCAATCCCATAACACTACCACCATCACCCAGGCAAAATAGTGTGTTCATGTGCATGTGGGTACATGCAAGTAGCAATAAAAAATTCGCTATTTGGACTTAGAATGGCTTTCTCTCACAATATGGCAAAGTAGAAATCACAGCCCCCCTCCCCTCTCCATCACATAAGATTCACATGGCATACACACACACACATAGGCACAATATGCCAACCCAATGTGTGCATTACCAAATTGTGCAACATGCGTATGCGACGACAATGAAAAGAAGCAGCAAGATGGCAAAGGAGAGGGAACTGGAGGCATGGTCACAAGTTAAGCTGTGATAAGGACAAGGATGAGGTCATGCACAACCACTACCTAAAATATTCCGACTCCCCACAAATACTACCTAGCCAGCCAATCCTTATTTGGAATCATTGATTTAGAACTAGGAATGCTTAAGGGGACTCGACGAAGGCAAGCATACTTAAATTTCCAGACACTTTAAGGATAAGTCGGAGTAGATCCCAAGTCCACCTCCCCCCCCCCCCCCCCCCAACACATTGCTTTGCCTGAAATATTCCAATAATGGGAAACAATTGGTCGGGAGTGCGCCAATGGAGATCGAAACCGAGACACCGACCACTCAGAAGAGAAGCAAAGACAAAGAACAATGTACTTTCCAAGAGATAATTGGGCATATTTAACCAATACTGTTGACAGCTTTCATGCGAATTTAAGATTAAATTCAAAGATGGAAAACACTCCCTGGTAAGATCTCAATAAAGAGCAAAAAAGCCGGGAATTAAATTACAAATCGAGGAGGCAGTCTATGCATCACAGTAACATTAAAATAAAAAGGTAAGCAAACAGACTTACCTTAAGTGGAGGTTCATTAAGATAAGGTGGTTCACCATCCAACATCTCAATGATCATAATTCCCAGGGACCAGATATCGATTTTCGGTCCATACTTGACGCTTTTATTCACGACTTCGGGGGCCATCCAGTAGGGAGTGCCGACCATTGTCTGTCTCTTGCTCTGTCGGCTACCCATTTGAGCGCAGAAACCGAAATCTGTGAGTTTTACTCGGCCTGATTTGCCCAGTAGGATATTGTCCGATTTGATATCCCTAAATAATGGCAAAATCATTTTTAAACACGTTGCAAGTTATTGCAAACATGGGATAGAAAGCGACGCTGTGCGAATGACGGCGCAGCAATATTTAAAAACAGACGCACACGCACACACACAACACGCCATTCGAGAAAGGAGGATTTCGCAGCAAAGCAAAACGATGCGTAAAATGACGGCAACAGTTCCCATTTTCGTCATACAAATGAGCGAACAAGTTATTTGAATTCCCCAACATCAAAATAAATGAACAGATTGGCACAATTATTTGTCCTGCACACAATAATAGAAGAGGAAAAAGGATAAAGCACAAACTTATTGAAATTAAGAGTAAAGTGACTGCCACCTAGAATAAGAATAACATCCTAGAATCCCTAATGAATAATCCGCATTTTATAACTTCACTTTATACTGCTCCGGTGGAATGCATAGTTTTGAACTCGTGAGCCCTGAAGTGGTAGGTGGAATAACTTCGGAGAGGGGAGCGGTATCTAAAAACAGATAAAACACCGAACCAATTCAACTCAACGCCATGATCAAACTAGAGTGTCCCAAGAAACCTCTTCATGTAAACAGCAAGGTCCACATTATAGTGTGCCATCAAAACGCTAATCATAGGGTTAATCACGTTTGGTTAGTAAAGATAGCCTAAATGTATTCCTCAAAGGTTGATACCTTATGAAATACTTGTAAAAATAACGAAATTGAGCAACTCCCCGACCATTCCTGTACTGCCCTATCTGCAAACTTGATTATCATTTCAACATGTGAGGAAGGTAAAATTCGACTTCTCGACGTTCTACTACTATTGATAACCACGGTCTATTAGGTTTACGTCCAACGAAATCTGCCTGCGGCATATCGATTAAAGAGAATCAATAAGACCTTGGTGGTCTTTCGCAATATCTCTAAGCAACCCTATGATAAATAGCCAGGAAGAAATAGATTCTAAAATTCATGCTAAAACTGTTTTAGCAGCGGTTAGTACACACGCCAATTAAAAGCGATCCGGTGATCAATAAGGAGGAAGACAGACGTCTCAGCAACACGCAGCTGTAATAGAACCTGGATTTGGAACCCCCAGCGGTATAAGGATTACAAGCGCTTATGTACGCCCAGAATAAGGTTAACTCCTTCCATTCAGAGAAGTTCTTTAAGATTTCTAATCCAGCGTCTTCATAACACCACCATAAGAACTACAACAATGAAAATTTGAAAGACCCATTAGAAAAGAGGACCACCCCCCTTCCATCACCACAACAAGATTATTGAGCGAAGCGAAGGAACTCTCCCCATTCGGCTTTCACATGATGACCTGTATTAACCCCATTGGGGTTGGTCATTCCAATCAATGAACGGAGACAAATTCGGCTTAAACTTAGCGGCACATACACCGAGATATATGTATATGATCACCGATTCCAAACCACACTTCGACTATAAATACTGGTTATAGTAACACATAATCCAACCACAAGTCAACATAAGTTCACGTATAAAAACGGCTACGCGGCACAGCGCATACTCCCTTAATGTTGCCATGCCTTTACGTGAGGAGCGAGCGAACGAGACTGCTATAAAAGACTTTTGACGGCTGATGTGTGTATGTGCAAAATTGGGTGTATGAATAGACCATGTTGAAACTATTTGGATAAGATGCAATGATTGCGTTTATCGAAAGCTTCAACATAATATACACAGATGTAGTAATGAACACCCACGAAGGACAAGGAATTATTATTCTAATCTGAAGGAAGGTAGTCGCCTGAATACTAACTATTGCAAATGTTGGACATCAGGCGATGATTGGTGTATTTTAATTTCCAAGGGATTATAGAAACAAACGCCTCGAATAAGATGTGGAAATGACTGCAAATGCCCTAAATAATAACTAAACATGAAGGAAGCTCAAAATCTCCCATTTCACGTTTCATTTTTTTCCCAACTTAAAACTCTTTCCTCCATTGGTCAAAAACTAAAACTGTAGAGCAGTAAAATAGAAGTGTTAACCAGACAAAAATGGCAATTTAGAGCGTGTTTCATGTTTAATTCCACCCTTCCATCATTAATTCAACTGGCTTACTAGATTCTTCAGTTCATTGAGCGTGCATTTGAATTGATATCTAACCTCTAATTTGGCAAACTTACACAATTACCATTACGCCACCAAAGCAGAAATGTATTCTAAATGCAGCGTGATTTTCAACGATTATCCCTTTCACATGTGTCCAGAATTCGGGAAAAAGGCAATTTTGTCCGAATATCATAAATTTGAAGCAACCATCCTCGTTTCAACACGGGAGATATGCTAGGCTTCTTTCCCATACATCGATTACCAAATGACCTTTACAATGAATTGAGCTGATCACAAGAAAGCTATTAACCATGGTTGAATAGGATGAGGTAAGTCAAATAGGGTGCCTAATGTTTACATTTCATTCGAGAAAAACTCAGAATTTTCATTTCTCATGCGTTTGACTATTGCTTATTTGGATTTCTATACTCGGGTCTGGCTATGCAAGACTACCACTGAAGAGACTATTGCCTAACTAATTTGTCCAAAATCTAAAACTTACTTCCATTTAGTGTGTGTTAGAAGTCTATCTCCGTCCTCCCCCCCCCCTCCCCTGGGACCCGAAGAGTTATAATGTTATTAAGGGCTATATATTATAAAAAAGCTTCTTCGATTTACCTGTGAATGATATTCTTTTCATGAAGGAAGTGAATGGCTTTGAGACACTCCTTGACAACCGCAGCAATGAGCGGACCTTCCATAACAGTTTCCGTAACAACGTCAGTGAGGGGACCTCCATCCAAATACTCCATAACAACCCACAACTCGTCTTCATTTTTCAAGAGGAAAGATTCAATGTAATTAACGATGTTTTCATTCCGGGTGTGCTCCATTACTTGGATCTCGGAGATTATCAAATCCCGATTGGGTTGTTTGGAAAGATTCATGATCTTGATGGCCACTGGCTCATTGGTTTCCTTGTTGTGGGCACGACGCACTGTTCCGGAGGCACTAAAGTGGTTACGGGTAAACAACTTAGCATAAGTTGTGCGTTATGCGAAGAATGGCAAGCTTTAAAATTCTAATCTGCTGCTTAAGCCATAAAACTGATGATAAATTCATGTCAAGCGTAGGCTATTAGACTGGTTTAGACAGATTTGCATCGCTAATTCGACTCTGTTATGGTAGGTCTGTGTAATCGCGACCACTTTCAGACATTCATGCCTATTCCATACTCATACATGACCTCAATGTCGAACTCTAAAAGAATGGCACCATATTCAAATAGTCTAGGTTTATCCTAAAGCACATTTAGAAAAGAGTTGCCATTGTTCATTCTAGGTAGGAGTAGCATCATAGTTGTAAACATTACTATTAACCACATTATTAACCAAACTTAGCCAATCCAGTAAGCGATTGAGCTCAATGGGTGTGTCGACCGATGATTATCGAAGTCGTGATCTTTAACCTCGCAGACAAAAGATTAAATGATGTCCACAGGCAGATAACAACATTGTATTCCTTTTTATCTTAGAAATTTTTAAGGATTTTAGAAAGGTACAGACCACAAGCCTCATTCAATGTAAATAACAATTAATAAGGGCTTGTTGTGCACCGATGAGTAATGTTTTTGTCTGCTGTGTAAGACATAACATTGTACCTCAAGCGATTGGAATGCAAGCTTTTACATGTTAGCTTTGACCAACGAATGGGAATTTGTAAGACAAGCATTGGCTGGAATTGATTGTACCCACCATTCACATCTCCAAAATGACTGCTTCGCCGTAACGAATAAATCTAAAAGGCTTAATAGATATTAGCCATCAAGCCCGATACTGGATAGGTGTTGACTGAAGCACCTGAATTGACATACTTGCGATTTCATTCAAGTTCTACTTTGGTAATTAAGAGTGATCACGAAAAAGAATATTTTCTCGACACCTAAACTGAAATGTTAAAAGTTAAAGGACGTCGTTAGAGCTTTTCTAGAACAAAGGATGGCGTAGCTTCAGTGGAGAGTCAAAATTATAGTCATTTCTACGTAGCATCAGGTAGTCAAGCTCAGATGCAACGTCTGAATACAATGAATGATCCGGCTGGCAACATAAAATATTAGTGGAAAGCAGTTGTTGAAAAGTAAAGACCTATTCAAGGTCAATAGAGTAAATGAGGAATATGAACAATTGTTGAAACAACTTTAATGCTAGGGTAGTCAGAATTCGTCACCCTATTGACGCACTCAACTGTAGGAGGTCGTAATTACAGTGAAATCAAGCGATACTTAGGAAAATAGCAAAATGCAAAGACGTGTCCATCTTAAATAAGACTACCAGTGTCCACAAATTGTATTAACTCTCTTAACGAGTGCCGAGTGAAAGACTTATATAATGGAGGCAGCCGTTAATACAATCACATACTCTTTGTCAAAACACAATCCTATTGGACGTGTGGAAAATGACGGTTTCATCGTTGAATTCCACATTCGATAACAAGGAGATATACATACTTCTTACGGCATTAAGGGGCCTTAATAAAAAAAATTTTAGATTAATTTATCCAGTTTTGACTGGAGAATTAATGAAATTTGAAAATTAAAAGCCACAAACTATTACTAAATTGACATGGTTTCTATGACATTTTCCCTGGAATAAAAATCAGTCTAAATCAACAGTGTACCCAGTACCAAATTGCATGCCATAAGTGAATTTTCGACCTATTTAACCAATCAGCGGCATAACACAAATGAGGCGTCCGGGAACTCAGTGCCTTGCAATTTGACACGGCGACTTGAGTACGATTGAATCCTTGTCTCAGAAGACGTGCTCTAGGTTAGTGATTTCTCAAGGGTCCCTCTGGATCTTTTGTCCAAATAATGACAAGATAGACATAAGCTAAATCGAATAAGCTGTATCGGGGAAATAATATCAAAGTCCATTAAACGAAATTTACAAGTGAAGAAAGTATGGATACTTTTCATTTCTACTTAATCTTTTTTAACTCGCTCCTTGTGAAAACTGTGATAAATACCATTTGCTAAATCTCAACAACAAAGAAGAATTCCAGAAACAGAAAACAGTATTGAAAGCGGCAGATTGGTATTAAGAAGGTGATGGAAATAGCCTTGTAATCTGATCTCTTCAATAATTATCTTGCAGGGACTGGAAGAAATGCCAGGAGATGACAGCTAACTCTGTAAGCAAGAGCAGAAGACCACAATTACTTGATGAATGTGAATCCCCCCCCCCCAGATACTTGACAAATTAATATATTTTCTAACAGAGACCAATTTTTTTAGAGTAAACTTGATGATAATCAGTAATAAGATGCGAGCAAATGCTCTCAAAGTAAAACTGAGATAGGTAAAATTTAATGACAAATCTCTTCTCCAATACATTTCATTAGGTTATACAACCATTCATCTAAATGGTGTAATTAATTCAAGCAATAAATACACGATTACAGGGATTGGTAAACATAAAAAGACGAAATAAAACCTCCACTAGGCGAAAATAACTAATTAAATCAAATAGGGATTGAAGATAAAAAAAAATTTCGAACCAGAACATGAATAATAAAAGTAAAAGAGAATAAAAAATCATTCAAGAGTGTGATTAATTATTTAATTTCCTATTTTAGCCTGCTTTAGAAATTCGAAAGGTCACTCACTCCATAATGGTGTAATGAATTAAAAATGAACTCTCTAAGCAAATATCTTGACGCAAAGATTCATTACAATACATGGAAAAAGGCAGAAAATAAGGCTATGGCAGCAAAAGACACAAAGGGGTGGAACCTATTCCCCCCCCCCCCCACATTTAATTCGTCAAAGCTACGAAACCACTTATTTGACAATAAAAATTATAAAAAACAGACAATTAAATAATTTAAAAATAAGCCCTTACCCAGAGCCCAAAACACCTTCCAAGCAGTATTTATCAAGTGGATCTCCGATGGAAATAATTGTTGCTGAAATAAAGAAGAAAAAGCGATAGAATCTAGTTTAAGTGGAAAATCAAAGTTCAGATTAAGCGGACAATTCCTACACCGAAATAACGAGGAAATTAACAAATTAGTACCAGAGCAATTAGAAAAGCCTTATATTTTTAAGCAAGAGGCTTCAATT
>UZAE01001435.1:0-13376 GCA_900617975.1 Rodentolepis nana
GTGACAAAAAGTAGAGAGGGGAAACAGAAGAGTGATTCATAGATGTAAAAGAGACAGACAGACACAAAGGCATACAAAAGGTAAGATGAGTACTGTGAAAGGGGTCGAATATGGCAAATAGTCGGGCCATAGTAGTTTGAAGTCAGAAGTCAACTGCCGATCAATAGACCTTTTTGCCCTTATTAGTATACGTTGTCCAGAGTGCACCACGTGGAGGTAAGTCTATTACGCACCCCACTTTGGTTGAAGAAAGAGAGTTATAAATGCTACTTTCAATACAATTAAGATTTGTAGGAACGTCATCACTTGATGCGTCATCGCATACCTGCACGCCAGGATTGGGAGATGCGGCCGTACAACTCTGTGTGCAGGGACCGTACAAACAATGACCAATCATCAACCTCTGTTTAACCTAATCCCAGTGCAAACAGTGGCCAATCATTAGCCTCTGTTTAATCTAATCCGCCATCCTGATCATGATTAAGCTCCCTGTGTGTACACTTTACTCACAAGACACTTACTGAATAAACGTGTTCCGTGCCGTACGTCTGTTTCCTTCATAGCTGGGATATAGCCTAGCTAGTTCTGGGAGTCTAGCTAGATGTAGGAGAATCTGCCATTGTGATTTCTGGGCCAGTCAGGCTTTACTAGCGTAGCAATCCTCTACAAATTCCAATGAATAATTTACATTGAAAATCAATGCGTTCAGACTCCTTGAAATTGCATTAACTTTTGTTAATAAATTGACCGCCAGAAGCATAATTCGTAGGCAATGGAATGATAAAGCAGACCAAATTATATGGTGGCCAATAGAAACCGGTTATCATCAACACGAATTCATTCTCCACCTTTTGATGGAGGCAGATCTTGGAGTTGTACATTGAAAAGTTGAAGTAAGCAGCCATGAAAGTGGGGAAAATTTGACCACTAAGAGAATTAACGAACTAAAATGTTTTGAGACTGTCCTGATTCCTCGGCCTCTACTTGGTCCACTTCCCCCAACAACAATTTCTGCCCTTAAATCCATTCTCACGGCTGGAAGTTTAATATTCTACCACTCTTTGGCTAGACTAAGTCCAAAGTTACGAGAATACAGAAGGTACCGTGTAAAGAGAATTTTTTCTGAAAAACGCGTGGTATTTGTGTACGAATAATGCTAAGATATACGAATATTGATCACTCATGCCTGCTAATCCTCCGCAAAATTTTATTGAATGCTTAATTGCTTTCTTCTGCAATGGTTAGTATGTCCACTTCAAAGAAGTCAGGGGAGAACTTTATCAAGTGATTGGTTAATGATGAATTAATAGCGACGCCTTGTTTGCGCGTTTATCTCATTGCGTTTTTTCATGTGGACGCGCAAATCGATAAGTCGATAATAATTGGACGAGTGCATGTGAAGCGTATTTGGGAATGAGGCCCAATAAGATAAGCTTAATTTGAGGGAAAAGAGTGTTGCCTAAAGATATTTCACACCATTATTCTTAAAGCTATGTGAACCGCCAAATAATTGAAATTCCGCCTTCGAAACCACAGATGGCCAATAGCTGCTCACCGCTCTCACCCACCCCTCCCCTCCTCCACCCTCGAATGATCACAGAGACAATTTTTGGAGGGGGGTTAGGAGTGCATATAAAGTTTTAGCTGGAGAAGGGGGGGGGGTGTCGGTGAATTTAAAAGTTTATTAAGTTATCGTATTCTCAAACTATTTTTCTTTTCTCACAAAAATGGCGTGTATCGATTCTATTGGCTAATATCGTTTATTCATTTATTTCAAATGGCAGGCGCCTTGAAAATTATCATTAGCCCTTTAGCTGACTTCGGACTTCACAGAGGGGAGAAACATCAAAGTGGGAAAAATTCGAGAGAGAGAGAGCAGAAGAGTGATTCATAGATGTAAATAGACAGAAGGGACACAGGTAGAGAAAAGGTAAGATGAGGACTTTCGAAGTGGTCTAACTTGGAATACAGTGGGGTCATGGTAGTTTGAAGTCAGAAGTCAACTGCCTGTTTATAGACTTTTTTGCCGTATGAGCATGCGTTGCCCAGGATGCACCACATGGAGGTTGTAAGTACACGTTGCCCAGGGTGCACCACGTGGAGGTATGCCGTTTGAGTATACGTTGCCCATTGGTTTATAGACTTGTTTGCCGTATGAGTATACGTTGCCCGTCAATGGGGTCATGGTAGTTTGAAGTCAGAAGTCAACTGCCTGTTTATAGACTTTTTTGCCGTATGAGCATGCGTTGCCCAGGATGCACCACATGGAGGTAAGTCTATCGTACACCCCATTGGTTAATGTGATAAAATGTGCTAAGTTAATGGACAAATATAAAGTTTATAGTGAGTTCGATGTTCAGTTAAAATAGCTTAATTAATCAAGTAAATCCAAATTCTTTCACTTTGTGAGAGCAGCCCATCGTGACGGTGTGGTCCTCCTTTCCATGATTTTTGAAATATCATCAAATATGTTGATGACGTTAATTTCGTTCACGTATAATGTGATCTTAGTCATATCACACCTCTTTGTTTATCTGTTTCTGGCGTTGTAGCGCTCATGTTTTTTCTACTTCTAGTTCTTCTTGAAGATTTTGTTTAATAATGGCATTTATTTGTTGCTTTGCAACTTCGCGTCAATGAATTTTAAGAGTTTCATTAACTGTATTTATCTCTTTCACTGTGAAAATCGTATATATTTCTTCAAATCTATAATACCTCAATCGGGGTGTGCGATAGACTTACCTCCACGTGGTACACCTTGGGCAACGTATACTCGTACGACAAAATTTCTATAAACCGAAAGTTGACTTTGACCACAAAATACAATGGCCCCACTGTATGTCATATTCTACCAATTCCACAGTATTCATCTCTCTTTTTTTCTCTACTGATGTGTCTGTCTGTCTCTTACATCTTTGAATCTCCCTTCTGTTACCCCTCTCGGATTTTTCTCACTTTGATGTTCCTCCTCCTCTCTGTGAAGCCCGAAATCAACTAAAGGATTGATGATGATTATCAAAACGCCTGCCATTTGTTATAGATAATACCTCGCCTAGTAAGTTCTTCATGAGGGACATTGCATCAATCGGTAGGAGTGCATACTATTTAATAGCCTTAGTTTGTCTTTAATTAGACGGGTTAGCATTCCTCAGTGGTGTGCGTAGGTACCAGACCTCGTACCTACTCCATAACTCCACCAGAGCATTTCCAATGACTAGAGGTCCTCATCGATAATTGAAATACGACTGGAGTTAAATGGGGTTATCACCTATTTACTTTTTACAGTTCCTCTTGAAATCAATCGCCTACTGCCATATCACATTCCCACAAAAACCTCTAAATTTTTATCTGTCCACATTAGTGCGTAAATGGTTCGCATACAAGACGTGCATGCAGCTTATATGCGCTAGTCTGGCGCATGGTTGCCAACAACAGGGATATGCCAACATCCGCCTTCGGACATTCCGAAGCCATCCTAGTAGACAACGTACTCACATCTCTCTCTTCCATGACTCCCATCTCTGGTAAGATGGGAACAAGCTCCATCCCTCTTCTAAACCGAGAGGATAGTCGAGGACGATTGTAATTCTTTCATGAAGATTGCGCTTACAATGGAGGTATTGTAGTCATATAGCTCCAACAAAGCAGTAGTAGTAACAGTTTAGCCATAGAACCTCTATTGATTTTCTGATCCTCCAACAGCTTTACTATCTCTCTCTAGTTTCTTTTTTTCTGGTATTTCTTCTTCTTCAGAAACTCACTCATCGCCTATTCTCCCTCTCAGTACCCATTTTGGCAAATAACTCAACAAAGAAATAACACTATATCTTTGTAAAAAAATCCACTTAAAGATGAAAGGTGCATAATTGAACAAGAGATTTACAAATTGAACCTTTGACAAGCCCCGAGGCAGTCAGTCCGTTAAAAGTGAGCTGTTCCACAATAGAGACACGCAAGGTGCTCCCGTTAGAAGACATATTGGGCTCAAACTCGTATATTTGCCGTCATCACAAGTATTCTGCGCAAGAAATGACAAGGACTATACGTAACACCAATTTCGAAATTTTCACCACCAACTAAATTCTTATAATCGTTTTTCGCTAGTAATGGTAATTCGCACGACTTTCGTTAGAGACACAGTGTGGTTTGGTCTCGTATCTACGTATCGTTCAGATCTATAATGAATAATGATACTATAACGGGGTAGCTTAACAAAAGTTGTGTGGTATACCAAAGTTCCTCAGTAGAGTCTTTCCAATATTGATCTCCTCGTAAAAGCCAAGGCAATAAAGTTGGTCGGTCTTCATGTCATCCAGTAAGCGGTG
Organism: Rodentolepis nana; assembly: GCA_900617975.1. Taxonomy (NCBI): domain Eukaryota; kingdom Metazoa; phylum Platyhelminthes; class Cestoda; order Cyclophyllidea; family Hymenolepididae; genus Rodentolepis; species Rodentolepis nana. The sequence continues at coordinate 4,326 of UZAE01001435.1, forward strand.
GATATTCACCTTGTTAAGCATGAACTATGACCAATCTGGATCTCTTTGAATGCCTGTGTTAGTTCTGCTTCAGTTCTTCACGAAGAAGGGAACGCTCCTTCCTTCAAGAAGATCCTGAAGATCGATCAGATTGATTTGAGGGAGTAATATTAAGGGCATTTATTTCTTGGACGGTTTAGACTGTGCAGATTTCGTCAAAGTGATTACCATTCATCACAAAAGTAGGGAAAATTGTGGCCTGCAAAACCCTTAAATCTCAGGTCCTTCAAGGGAATTAACCAAAGCAATTGGCCAGTCTGCTCACTCTGTGTGCGCCAATGTCTACTGAACCTGTTGCCCATGGCGTCCAATTGTGCTTTAAGTGAACTTTGCTCGCATAGTTGTTCACATTAACTCTAACCTAAACCGACAATTTGGTCTGAGTGATGCATGTTGATCTGCTCCTTAAAGGCACCACTAGCGTCTCCGTTAAAGGGTTCGCAAAAAAACCTATATTGGATTTGAATATTTGGCCTTTTTGTTCTAGAAATGAGCAGAAAATATGCGCTAATTAAGGCAAAGACTGAAGTCTGAATTCGGTGTTTGTGTGACTCATCCTGCCTTTTTTAAACCTCACCACTTTATAATAATAAACAAATACGTGCCTGATGGTGTTCGGAAGCGCGATTTCGCTCTCGATTTGATGCTAGTTGCCATCAATCCTGCTGGACCTACCCGTCAAATCCACACAATTTAATCGTGATTGATTACCAGTTAACTTGACCTGAGGTTAAGTCTCCCCCAATCAATATTGCCATTACCGGCCTCTGACGAGTATTAGCAATCACTTTCGTCTGAAAGGTACTTTTTCCAACATTGTGAGAATTCGTTTCCCTTCTACACCATGCCAAATCCCAATGAGAAATTCCATTACACGTGTCCCAAGAGGAGGTATCGAAATCTGGGATAGGAGAGGGGGGGGGGGCTGAACGTCGTTACAGCCGTTCTTGTTCTTTGGTCGTACAATCCTATTTTCGGAGAGAACCACCCGAAACAGCTGAGATATACGAATGCAAAAGGCTGTATCAGTTACTCAAGGAAAAAAACAAAACAAAAGTTCGTTAACGGAGCCTTGGACACTGTAGCATTGCATACAATGACCCCGCTGGTACTCTCGGTAAGAAGGGGACCACAATTTTGCAAAGTATGAACCGGCCAATATCTTTCCACACCATGAAGAAACTAATCAGGAGAGAATTCAATACTTCAAGAAGTAAGGAACTTTGAACCCGAACAAAGGAGAAGCAGCAGACAGTGGCACTCCCCAACAAAGCCGACTGGCCAAGAATCGAAGCTGTTGTAGGGTTTACACTGCCTGGAGAAGCATCTTCACAGAATAGGAGTATACGCTTAGCCAGCATGGTCCCTATGTGACCTACAGTAGGAAATGGTATATATATATATATCATTTCTGCCAAACAGACTTCACTAAAGTTAATGAAAATGGCAACGAATGTAGAGTAACTATTGTCATATGCTTTGATTATATCAAGAGACCTGAAGCGAGAAATCCAACGACCTTAGCTCCATAGTGAAGGATGGAGGCAGCCAATGACGGTGGCATTATCTCCAGCAACCCTCCTCTGTTTTGGAGACAACTTGAAGAAATGAGAGCTGTAATTATTTATTCGATGCTGAATGAAACCGAATTGAATGGAGATTTATCTGGACACACTGGAACCCTATTCGTCGTGTTAATCCAAAACACAGACCAACTAGGACAATCACTGGCCCTCAGAACTCGAAAAACATTCAAAGTGGACTCAGCGCCCAAAAGTATGGAGAAGCAACATTCAACGAGTGTTGAATCTTATCTAGAAAAAATTAATAGCTAATTGTCCCTTATTCATGTTATTTTCGCCTTCGCGAACCCGTTAAACTGCTGAGTCATTTATTTGCTGCCGTTTAATCAATAATATTACTCTTGAGTTCTGGTGTTTTCGGCGGCAAATTTGTCAACAACACTAATTCAAAGGAAATTATTGTATAATAGACCAAGTTATGTCGAAGAGTCGCCTTAGTGATGTTACCTCCTCTCTCCCCCCCGAAAGGCACCGAACACGGTTTGCAACCCCCTAAAACAAGAGCACGTCAATCGCCTCGTCACCGGTGCACAAATCGGGAGAATGAGCCCGATAGGCCAATTTCCCACAAACTCCAGAAACGCCTGCTCGCATTACAGTAGTAGCTTTCCACATGGATACGCTTTTGCGAAGATTCCACACCCAACCGCACCCTGTCATTTGTTGGACGCTTCACTCTTACCAAGTGCACACTTAAAATACAGCACAAAAGCGAAAACACTGGATTTGATATCAAGCGACAGCCCTATACGCGATATAGAAAAAATGCAAGGGCAATAGGGGTGGGGACAGGAGGGAGAGAATAAGAAGTTGGATAAAGTTGGGTTCATCGAATTTGGCCATTCAAATGTGATTAAAGGGTTAGGGGGTGAATGAACACATTTCTGAAGGGGAAAATAAGCTTTGGGAAACAATTAGATTTTCTCCTGGCTAATACTTTCATAAGATGGTGGTGGTTCAATCGGGGCTGTAGGTGGCGAGATTGGAGCCAGAGATGAACTTGTTACATCAGCAGGTTGCTGAAAAGTAAAACAATAAGATAGTTAAGTGACTGTCTAAAACGCGCGGACATATTCAAACAATAAATGAAACAGAAAGACTTTTAAGAAGTAAAACAACCAGTCCTAGCAACATAGAGACACAAAAATCGCATTCCGGTAACTTTCTGTCGATCAATTTCAAGCATTACATGCCTAAAACACATCGTTGACGGGTTGTACAAGGCAAGAATCCAGCCCAAGGTTCAAGCAAAATCAACAGAGTTAAAATGAGGACAACCTTTGTAGTACTGCATGACTCAAATGTATTTCAGTGAATGAAATGGCAGGTCATTAATAGAGAGCCCCAATTTCCAAATAATATATAATGCCTGCCTAAACTTTCTTTTTCATAAACAGAAACTTCGCTCTCTTTGAAAGCAACATGATAGAGCTGAAGTAAAATAAAAAACAATAGCTGGTGAAAGCAGATAGATAAGACATAAAAGCACACCGAATATCAGATCAGATTAAATGTTAAATAGAATAAAGAGAATGACTGGCCACATTAGTTTTTATCAGAGACACTTCACTGCCAACTAACACGTCGCCTATAAACATAACAAGATCAAAATGACTCACTCAAGAGCGTAAGGATTGAACCTCCGAAAGTTTTGGCCATGATAGAGCAACCTGTATTTAGTAGGTAACAACAGGGCAATGTGACAAATAGCAAAATGTAGTGACGACTGTTGGGAAATCATTTTAATTCAGGGCTTAATAATAATTTAGATTAATGAACCCAAATAGATGTAATAGTGGGTATTTAATTTGTCCCTGTACGCAATTTAAGTAATGCTCATAATTCCTAAACGAAAACTCCAAATAATTTTAGGAAAAGTGCATAATATGAATATAAAAAGTCGAACGTCAGAAACCAAAACCCACAAAAGAAGGAAGAGTAGATCTTAAGCTTCTAGCGAATGTTCCTTCCAAATAAAACAAAACGTAAATTAACAGTCTAGTTACACTCTAATCTGTATAATTCGATGGGCAACATCTTAATTGAAAGCAAATAAAAAGACACCGACGTAAAAACCCATTAAGGGATTACGATAAATTGACATTACAAAATAAAAAGATTTGAATTCGGATGTTCCAATGAAATAAAAAAATATTTACAAAATCACGATGAAGCAGGAAAAAATTTTTATACTCATGATGATGACAAAGTAAAAAACAGAAATGATTAAGAGAAAAGTAATGGACTTTTTTTAAAATTAAAAACCTGTGAAGAGAGAATGCTAGAGGACTTGTTCACACTTACATTAACGACGACAACCCCAGGTTGGTGTACAGGTGGAGAACTAAGACAGCAAACGCACGACGCGCTTATGAAAACAGAGATGACCATAATACAGCCCAAAATAATAAGTATGTATCCAAGTACTCTCCTAGGAAATAATAAAAACGATAAGTTCACAATTATATGAATGGTTTCTACATAAAGAGAAAATTTACAGAAATTCATTGTCCGGGGGCTCCGGAATACCGATCCATTCCTTAAAGTCATCAAATCTCTCTTTTCTGAAGTTATAAACGAGAAGCCCGCCAGCAACAGTAAAAATAATTGCCAATATAATACTTATAGACAAACAACACCAGCAGTAACAAAGGCTGCATTCATCACAACAACTTTTACGTAGCCTAACGGGTGGAACATAAAGCTGCTGATATGTGGACATGTAGATGCTCACGACCACTAAGACAAAAATGACAAAGGACAAATCGGTGCGGAGTATGGTTATTCGGTTAAATAGTTTATTAATATAAACAAACCAAAAGCATTTTGGGCATATTTTCAAATCTACAGTTAATTTTTTTACAAAGGTGAATAAATGCCATCATTTAACTTTGCAAGTATTTCCTTGCTTAGATCATTTGTTTTTTGACAATACCTAGTTTTTGGGAAGTACTTCAAGAATATCATAAGAATCTAATTTCCAATTATCAAAAAATTACTTTGATACAAATACTTACACTACATTATGCATCTAATTTAACATCTTTGCTCAGAATTTAAAGCTATTTATATAAATGAGTAAAGACAACTTGCGGTGGTTTTTAATTTATTGTAAGCTTCCATTGCTCCAAATAAATAGTGATTCATCGATATATAATTGAGGTGATGTAATGGAATTCTTTTTGGCATTTCGAATACTACATGGGTTTATACTTTTTGTGGCTGTTTCAAAGTATTCAGGTAATCATTTGTGATTCACATGATCCAATCTAGCTTTACTTTGTCTTGATATTGTTTCAACGATTTGATCTTTTTACTAGACGAAATAATTTATATATTTGATCCATGTTTCTCCATTAAAGGTTACTTATTTTAATGTTATTCTATTGAACTTTCTTCCAATTGATTTAAGACAGCAGATAAAAATAAATGCCTGGAAAACAAAACAATGATTCATCATCATCCCTATCTTACTGCGTTTGAACACAGATATGATTCGCTTATTAGTAAAATTGGATTTCTTTCCGAGCCGCCTTCGGGTTAGTCTTTTAAAACTTGTGGCTGCATATTGACATATCATTCCGCATCATTTCACCTTTTTTATGTCTTTAAAAAGTATTCGGAAAAACATTGGGAATATATCACTAACTCCTCCTAACTGTTTCCATCATTCATAGCTCTCACGGCATTTTGCACAAATATATAAATAAGTCATGTTATTACTTCATTACAGGACATTTTATTGTTTTACTAGAGGTAGTAGAGGGGTCTAAACATGATTGTCATACTTGGATATATTAGCATACAATGCTTGTTTGGGTAATTAATTATCCTCACTTTAGCCATAACTCCTCCCACATTTTGTAACTTCGTATAATGCATACAGAGACAGGTATTGTGCCACATTAGTTTCCTGGCATCTTATCAAATTACTCTAAGTTTGACAAATCGTTTGCAAGTGGTCCGATGTTAAATAAAGCGCTCCGAAGTCCAAAAGATTATCAAAGTATTCATGTGGGAGAATTATATATCATTATAATCGTATTGCTTAGTGATGTTATTTGGCCCATTTAATACATATTTCAGTGGATCACTTGATCTTAAATTTTCATGGTAATAAATATCTTTTTGCCTTATGGATTTATCAAAAAATGTAAATTTTGTCTAAAGACAGGAGAATACATTTACCATCTGATTTATTTTTCTCAATGAAGTTTATTTACTATATGAGTTCCTGATCAAATGTACCCAAAGTCCGCTTGTTTGTGCTCACATAAAACACCTTTAATTAGAATCTCAGCGCATGCTTTGAACGCAATTTGTGAAATGAATTATAAATAAACTGAGATTATTAGAGAAATATTTGATTTAAATGGAGTAACTTAGGAGAAAATTCGAAGAAAATATTAAATATGCATTTATTAGCAAAAACTTAACAAAGAAGAATTATATTTGTAACTGAACCGTTGTTGTTTACTTTTAGATAGGATTCAGGAGTTAGAAGGTTTACACCTTCAATTGTTGCAGCAATAAAGTGCGAAAAGTAAAACGCGACCGTTATCCATGTTAAATCCCATTACTTTAAACCCAGAGTTGTGTTCCTTGAACTTGACTGGAGTTTGATCTTCGGATCAATTATGAGTACATTTCCGTGTCAAACAATGTCATTTACTTGCAAGAGGTTTAACTTATTCGGGCAATTAATGCCCTGGAGTACACAATCACATGTGCGCTCTAACATTCTGCAAATTGTGGCTCGAGCAATCAATAACCCAATTTCTTTACAGAGCCGGCTTACCCAAAAGCGTATTTAATGACTAAGCTCTGTGACAGTGACAACATAATCAGAATCACCACAACCTTAAAAAAACTCGGCCTTCGTTTTGTTGCGTAGCTAATTCCGGGAGGTATTCCATATTTAGGATAAATCAAGGCTTATTTGTGTAGCAATCCGCCACATTACTCATCATTATTTGCACAAATCTAGTCCGAGGTGTGGGACGCCTTGCGTTTTAAGTATCTTGAGATCAAACCTGTGCAATACAAATCGAAATTATACTCAAGGTTGTCAATATGCAAGTGCTTGCAAGTGCTCCCAAAACATAAATAAAATACAAAATTTCAAATAATTGAATGGAGGAGGTGACTCCACTACCTCAAACTGAGAGTACGTGACTGAGAAATTGTGTGTGGGAAAGGTGAAATAAGGTCCTCTTAGGGAGGTTGTTTGTTTTAACAGCTCTAGTTCGTTGAAAATGGGGGGGGGGCAGGATATTAGGGTTAATAGGCGTTTCACACACAGACTGCAAAGTCACATGAGTAGGGGGTGGGGGCGGGGGTGGGGTGAATGAAGATGATGCCAAAAGGAACAAAGACTGGAGGGGGTTAAATACTTCAAAAGACTGAACAATTCGCGTTCAATTTTAATGTTGAGTTAAGACTTTTTTGTTTAAATCGAATGATTATCACCAGGGCTTCTTTGAAAGACAAGACTTCAAGAAGTTCAGATACTTCCTACTTCTTTTATACTGAATTCTCCACACCCTCCCCCTCTAACGCCTTGCTAATTTAGTATCTGTCAACACAAGACTTGCCTGATCAAACAATAGGCTATTTACTTAGTTGTGTAGTGCGATGCAAATCACTCTTAACAGAAACCATTTAATTGACTCAATTTTATAAATGATCTGAGAGCACCGTGTTCTGGTATTGAGATCGTGGGTGGCTGTAAACGGGAGAAACAATCCATACGTTATGAGCTGAGAATGAGGTGAGGACATGAAACAGGACTATTTAAATTTTAAGCTGACGAGGTGAGTTAAAGTAGGCCAACTCATCTGTGGTAGTCTAAGCATACACTCAAATTGACCAGAAAGTTGGAAAAATAGGTTGGAGGAGATTTAACGCGGCAATGCGTCTTGATATCGCTCTGGGTGTTTCGACAGACAGAACGATGTATGCGTGACGATATGGACCTTGGTAACAACTTGATCTAACCACAGATCATTGATGAACTCGTTGAGAGTATGAAAGGCATAAATTTAAGTTCAACTTATAAAGGCTAATAAGAATTAAATTGAAATTACGCTAATTGAATTTGAATACGCTGATCTAAGATATACTTAACATAACAGAATAAATGCAATAATACTATGAAAGACAATTTGAAATAGAGATTTAAAGATTGAAAAATGTATAGAAACCAGCCGGTCCAGTTTCTCTATACCAGTTGATCATCACTGAACAAAGAGTCAAGTGTTTCTCCTTATCTCATTTCACCACCCCTCCCTCTACCACAAAACTGCTCGTCGGCGACCAGTACTGATACCTCAATAAGCAAATCGTCTTATCTACCTTATGGCATTCTCATATTTGAAATTTATTATTCCAAGCAATTGGAGTCAAGGCTTACTATAAAACCTTTTTTTCTAAAAGTAAACATAGATGGCACGGTATTTTAATTTCTCCAAAAAAAAGAATTGGGCAAATGAAGCGGAAAAAAATTGTAGTGAACAATTTTTTTTCAGAAAGCTCAAATTTCAGTGGCAGCAGTAGGAGATATCTCCTTTCAAATGAAATTCGAAACACACTGCTGCAGAAGGAAGTGCGCGCATTAACTCATTACGCCGCGAATTTAATCTTTTCCTTTTTTCAGCACGAAACAAACAAGAAAAAATAATTTAAATCCTCTTTTTTAAACTTGGAGATAAATAAATGAATATAATTAGGTTGTTTTTCAAGTTTATTTTTATTTTAAAGTGTTTAAATCATTGAAATTAAAGCATGAAATTTATATTTTTGTATCAAATCGACAGTCATGCTTTCCAATCATTTTTTGCATAAAATTGTTCTCAACATACTAGATGAGCATTTAAATGTTAATTTGACTAGGTTAATGTAAGTTAGTAGTCTGTATTATCTGAGTCCTATAAACCCAGTTGTGGGACACGTTATCGCTCTGTGCGTCATCGTATGCCAGGATTGGGAGGTGCGGCCGTACAACTCTGTGTGCAGCGACCGTACAAACAGTGACCAATCATCAACCTCTGTTTAACCTAATCCCCCATCCTGATCATGAGTAGCTCCCTGCGTGTACACACTTGATCCCCAATACCCGTACTGAATAAACGTGCTCCGTGCTACACGTCTGTTTCCTTTATAGCTGGGCTATAGCTTGGCTGGTTCTGGGGGTCTAGCTAGATGTAGGAGGATCTGCCATAGAGATTTCTGAGTCAGTCAAGCTTTAATAAAGTAGCGATCCGCTGCACAGTCAAGTTCCACTCGAACCTTCAAAGTAGATCACATTGGTGTGTGTTAATTTATGAACAGTATTTTTAAGTTATCATAGAAAAAAGGTTACTAATTTCAATAGAAAATATAATTACAGCACCTATGCTAATTTAGTCATCGATTTTCAAAACTCAATAAG
>UZAE01001436.1:0-13374 GCA_900617975.1 Rodentolepis nana
TCGTCGCCAGTAACTAGGTTCTTCAGAAATGGATCATTCTTATTGCGTTTCAGTAGCGAATCACAGATGCTAATCCGTTGCGTCAAATGAATTTCCTTTAACTGGTGAGGGATCCATAAATCAAGTTTCTTGACATAACCAAGGGTTTTTAATTTTTTTTCAATGCATGTGTGCGACACATTGAGCTTCTTTGCAATATCTCGTGTTGTGCTGTGACGATTTGAATCGATAATGGCCTTGATATGGGTTTCATCCACTTCGACTGGGCGGCCAGATCGTTGTGAATTTTTCTGTGAAAAATCACCGGAACGAAATCTTTCAAACAAATTTCGACACTGCCTTTCTTTTATGGCTTCACCTCCATATATGGCACATAACTTCTTTTGTGCTTGCGATGCGTCCTTGCCTTTCGGAAGTAATACAATAAAATGTGTCGGAAGTGCACGCCCTGTTCTTTCATTTTTAAATTAGGATAAACACAAAACTAAAGAACTAAACAAAAAAAAAATTTTTACTAATTAACCTAGAAGCCCATACAGTAAGAAAAAAATATAGGTTAGTTGCTCTGGCCACGTTAACAAAACAAAAGAAAGTATAGAGTGAATCTGTCAACAAAAACGGCAATGACTTTGTTGCCAATCCAATATCTATTTTTGCAAGAAATCTAAAAGTTCAAACTCATCATCACACCCTGTTTTCCCCTATATGTGCATTTCTAAATTTTTTTAAAATATCAAATGATTTAGCGCGTATGCCAAGCAACAAAAGCAGATTAAATTTTTGAATTATTTCAAATCTACTCACTTTTAATAAATCTGAATGTGCTTTTTAAGACTGCAAAATTAAAAAATCGATTAAATAATGAAAGTGATAATTTAATTTTAAGCATAGTACGCGGAGCAAGTGAAAATATCCCCAGTGTCATAAAATTAGTATTTTACCATAATTTGTTTTAAATTCCAATTTGTTGTTTTATCCTATTTCTACATATTTCACACAAAAACACATTACTTTTTTATCTTCAATACTATCTTTATAATGCAAAGATCATTTCTGTTGTTCCAATTTAGAAAAGTGAGTTGCAAATGGATTTTCCGACTGTGTTTGCTATATTTCTCTGTTCATTTAATGAAATAATTAGGCAATACGACAATAAACAAACTTGAAATATCAAATTTTGTTTGAATAAAATCATCTTATTGCATTCAGAATTTGAAAGTAATATGGAAGCTAATTAATTAATTGATCAAATCTATATATTAATAATGAATCAAATGAATTAGCCATGTAGCAATAACAGATGAAAATCTTGAACTGATTCAAATCTGCTCAATTTAGCGCATTCAATTAACCTCATTGTGCCCTGTCAGACCAGGATTTCTATTTGGTCATTGATGAAGTGTCCCACACCCCTATTAGGATTTTCACAAAACCTCGATATTTAACTAGGAGCATTGCATCAATGGGTGTTGATTTTATCCCTCCAGTAATTAATCGTGATGCTTGGTTGTGTGCCTTCTCGAGTGGTTTGAGAGTCACCTCTGTGGCTGTAATGAGTAGCTCACAGCAATACAACATTATTGGCTGAATAAACATCTTGTTAGTGGTTGAGAGTTGAGGGTGCACAGCCCCATACGCCACCAGCAAGACGTTCCAGTACATTCGGTCTATTGGAGACGCGTTCTGCTATTTTAGCAATGTGACCTTTCCACGTTAGCTTTGTGTCAAAAGTCATTCCAAGATATGTGAACTCATTGGTTTTTTCCATGGTGGTATCCTTGTACCTTAGAAGCGGGTTTATGCTGTGATGGGCCAAATAAAAAGTTTGGAATGTAGTTTTTGCAGTGTTGATTACCATTCCACTGTTGTCGCACCAGTTTGCTAGTAATTTAAGTGTACTATTAAGAGCACTTTTCGTCCTCTCCTGAGCGTTTTTCTTAGGGGCGGAATACCATAGTATAAGATCATCTGCGTAAAGTAAGCACTTGATGCCCGTGACTGTCTGTACCAATTGGGCTATGTCATTGATGAAGACATTGAAAAGAGTGCAGCTTGTGACAGCTCCCAGTGAAAGGCCTGTTTGTAAAAGATTGGATTTTGATAGAGCATTTCCGTATCTGACTTTACACGATCTTTGTCCAATGAATGCTTTTATCCAGTTTAGCATGTTATGCTTAATACCAATCTTTGCCAATTTTAGAAATAGATTCTCTTTCCATACTAAGTCATGTGCTGATTTGAAATCGACGAATACAGCGGGAAGGGTATTTCTTGCATTAAGGACATCTTTGATGTATTGGGAGAAAGTGGCTACTTGTTGGTTCGTTGATCTTTGTGGCCTAAAACCTACTTGTTCACTCCTAAGAATATTGTTAGTCTCAAGGAACCAGGTGAGCCTCCTGTTAACCATTCTTTCCATAAGTTTAGCCAGAGCGCTTGTGAGAGAGATAGGCCTATAGTTGTCAAAGTTGCTAGGGTCTTTGCCCTTTTTAGTACTGGTATTACTATGGCAACTTTCCATTGGTTAGGTACAAGACTGGTCTCCCAGATTTTGTTGGAAAGCGTCAGCATGGTTTCCTTGGCTTTTGGACCCATTCTAATTAGAAATTCTGGATGAATACCGTCTTCGCTGTCAAATAATTTCCACACCACTTCATGCATTGACTCTGAAACGCTAGAATATATCCCCACTTCAACTTGTGGAACTCGTTATCCCTGTGTGCGTCATCGTATGCCTGCATGTCTGCTTGCCAGGATTGGGAGGTGCGGCCGTACAACTCTATGTGCAGCGGCCGTACAAATAGTGATCAATCATTAACCTCTGTTTAACCTAATCCCTTATCCTGATCATGAGTAGCTCCCTATGTGTACACTTTTTTCGCAATATACTCAGTGATTAAACGTGCTCCGTGCTACAAGTCTGATTCCTTTATAGCTGGGCTAAAGCTTAGCTGGGTCTGGGAGTCTAGCTAGATGTTGGAGAATCTGCCATAGAGATTTCTGAGTCTGTCAGCCTTTAATAAAGTTGCAATCCGCTACACTATTGACATTTCTTTTCACATTAATCAATCACTTCATTAAGTAGTTAATCACAAACGACGGAAACAATTTCGGTTTAAATGACAGACACCAATCATTTTGAAACACGAGTTATAAATTGGATATTTATCCTAATACAGCTCATTACCTATGTCCACGTCCATTTGTTTCTTGTAGTTCTGACGTATCAAACAATGTGTACTGATCTCGAGACATGGAAGAACAATTTCTAATATAATTAAATTCATTTCACCTGAAATCTAAATCTGGTACCAACTCTTTCCACAAATGACGTTATTATTGTTAAATCTATTAAATGGTTCTGGAAGAAATAATAAACAATACATTAGCTCCAAGGAACAGGAACGTATATGCATTTGATAATCTATAATTCTACTTTTATTAATGGACCGTTAAATATCGAGGTTTTGTGAAGATCCTAATAGGGGTGTGGGACACTTCATCAATGACCAAATAGAAATCCTGGTATAGAACCATACTCAGAAATATTTAGCTATTAATGCCCACGCAAATTATGCTAGAGTTATCTGATAATTTATCGCTTTGCCAACATTACACTTCGCTATCAATACCCGTACTGAATAAACGTGCTCCGTGCTACACGTCTGTTTCCTTCATAGCTGGGCTATAGCTTAGCTGGTTCTGGGAGTCTAGCTAGATGTTGGAGAATCTGCCATAGAGATTTCTGAGTTGGTCAGGCTTCACTAAGGTAGCAATCCACTACAGGGGGTTTCAAAAGAAAATTCCATTTCATGAAACTGTTTTTTGAACCAAATATTCGTCCATTCGAAAATGTGCCCGTGGACGGACTTTCGCAAAGCCCATTAGGTGGCCCATATAACTGTCAAAGGTTATATTGTATGATAGTAAAACGTGGTTCAAACAAATTGAGGCTTATTTATTCATAAATTGAAATTTAGTGCATGAGAACCAGGTTGGATTAAATCAATTGTGCTATTGTGAAATAGTGTGACAAAACTTCTATGACATAAATTGAACTTATAAGACAAAGGTGGATTATAATTGGAATAAGGTCATTATATGATTTTGACTTATAATAGATAAGAATTTACTTCTGTCTGAAATTTTAGGAGTACTGAAGAATATTTACCATCTTTTGTCACTCTTTGGAGCGTATTGACAGACTTATTGGATAAGCAATGTAGTGGTTGTGAATATTCAGATTCATATTAATTTGTATTAATTTGATATTTCCTTATTATAAAATGCAAAATGAAATTCCGATTTGCAAAAATTCAGAGAGCAGCGTAGATTCGCACTGAATACGGCAAGTAAAATACTGAACTATGAAGGCACTTCGTCTTAAGTGCTACTCAACCGTTTGGTTAAAAAGAGGCGTGAGATTCAATTCAAAGAATTTGAATGGGCAATTAGAGCTAGACACGAGTGAAGATTTTAGTCTCCCCATAAGGTACCATCAATAAACGTCTTATTATAAATCCATCATGGTTTAACCGCCAAATATCTCACCCCACGAACTTACAACATTCATTGTACTCTGTCAAGTCAGACGGCTGGGAAGTGATTGAATGCATTTAAACAAATAGGAAAAAAGTGTTGTGTCTCGTGAATTCGTTATCATAGTTTTAACAAAATAAGCTTACAAAATCGTTATCAAAATTCTTATTTACCGATCAATAAAAATCAATTTTCCCTTGTCTGCAATAGACAAAGTGTACTAATAACAGTCGATATGGTGTGAGAATAGACTAAAAGAAACATATTGATTTTTAGTGACTGTGGTCACCGTTAGTGCAATGGAAGGCAGCCATATAATCAACTGATGTTGTTTAATTAGATTGGAATAGAAGATGAATAATTTGGGTAAGACGACTATAAACGTTCGATCACATTTCATAGTTCAGTCTAGCTCAAAGTGAAAAATGTTCAGATGTTTACCGAAATACTGATATCGGAATTTAAATGCTTTCTTAACTTTTGGTGAACAATTTCATGGAATAACTTTCTACAATTAGATGACCATTTTAATTGATGGAAATTATAATAATTACTTCTCCTCTGTCATACCCCGCTGAGTTATTTTATTCTTCCTCTATATCCGACACTAATAGTATATCTGTTTTACCAGGGAAAAGAGTCATTAATTATGACATCAACCAACAGTCAGCATTGATCAGCAGTCACCTAGGTTTGGAAATCGTAAACAGTACGAGGCTTGATAAGTCAATATACAGATCCTCCATTGGGATGCAGTGATGAGAAATGCAACTAATACAAAACCTGACAATGAGATCCAATAAAATAATAATTATTGCTTTACCCATTTTATTCTCTGATTCACTTTGTATCACATAATGACATTGCCCTTTAACATCAGTCGAATATAAGCAATACATTTGTAACATTTGAAGCATTTCAAAATTTACCGTTGATAGTTCCACGGAAATTCTCGAAGTTGTTCAATTTTATTTAAGTATAATAGGCCAAAATTTGTCGAAGTCATTAATCCCCTCACTTCTTGTTGGCTATTTTTTACTTATATTTGAAAAACAAAAATCACTGTTGTATTAATCAATCATTATTAATGCATCCGTAAGAGTTGTTAGACAGAACTATCGAAAACCGATATTTTGAGTGTAAAAAATTGACCGCACCAAACACTCGCCATCTAGAGTATTCACCAAACCGACTTCCATTTTCAAACCCTTCTCCGGTACATCAAATTTGTAGACTCGAGGATATATAGTATCCAACCAAGCACAAGGCACAGACATGTTGGTGCAGTATTCTGGAAAACTAGTAAGTTCACCTTTCCAATAGTAATCAGTTTTGGACATACATAGTTCAATACTTGAATGGTAAACACTTTCGAGAAATGGCAGACAATTAATCACTGTTTGTAAGAGGATTCCTTCAATCGGACGATATAATACTGTTCCATCAGGATATGCCTTGAATTGCTCATTATCCGATCCATTAATGTAAAAGTCTATATAAACTCCACAATCACTCATGAAGGCTTTGTACGGAGCCCAATTAAGAGCAACTGGATATCCGTTACTAAATTTTAACTTATTACCAAATGAAGTCCATAGAGTAGGATCACGCCAACTGTCATTTATCGCACAAGCCAATGCTAGTTTTAGATTAGCAGCTGCAGGTCTAAGGTCAAATATCCGCATTCGATTACTGGTATTGAAGGCATGTTTAGTCAGAATTTTTTCGATTCGTGGCCAGTCATCTTGCCTCACAGACATGTCATAGTCAGAATCGAATGGGGATCTGCGATGATATCGTAGTGATTCTATCAAAGAGCCATATGTCATCACGAGTGGAATATTCTCCCTTTGAAATGAGTCGCGAAGGAGTCTCAATGACTTTGCAATGGATTCTGTTTCATTTTCAAGATGTATGTTCGGTTTGTAGCATTCCATTAATTTCTGTGCAACCGGAGATGAATTGAACGTCTGTTTAGCTCCCAAATTACTACACCACTCCTTCGGTACGATAATTGCCTTTTCGGTCCTAAGTACTCGAGAAAAGTACATCACCTCAGCTCCAACAAGCATTACATCGATATCGGGATTGTTAGAAGTGCTCTCATTCCCAAGTGCCAACTGAAGGATTTTTTCTCGTGCATTGAAGTTTGACACCCCAGAACTATCAACATGAGCCTGAAGGATATTTCGCGAACAATTCAAAATGGGAAATAGCCTACCCCGAAATTTGGAGATAATGAACATTGTTATTAGAACGATAATTGCAATCATTAATAACTTCGAATTAATACTTTTGGGACCCATTTGTGAATATGCGCTCCACCTGGTTAATTAAATTTTCCAACTAGCTTATATATATATATATATATATATATATATATGAATCCGTGGGTACTAAGGTAAGATTAGGATTGGCTTTGGTAAATGAAGCATTTCATATGTCTAAACAACTTGCAGGTAGCATCAGTAAGGATACCTTATTAAGAATGAATTGACACCAATTTGGTTGGAATGAGGTCATTTATACTCACTTTAAATGGTTGATATATTCACGTGGCCTCTGTAAATTAGACAAAAGTGTTTGAGTCATCTGTCATTATTTTATTTATTTTCTTAATGCAAACGATTATTTATTGTTTCTTAAAATTATCTGCATCATAACCGAGCTCACTTTATTTATTGTATGTTGAAATTGAGGTCAAAATTATTTTTATACAACAGCAACCCAATATTCAACATTTCATGTCGGTGTTTTCTCAACTGACGACTGTCATAAAGCCTGACATTATGTATAAATACATGTCTTAAGAGGTGTTTTAACTGTAAAAGGAAACAAAGTTAGCATGAAAACTGAAAAAATAACCAACGATCATCCTGTCAAGTCTATTCAAAACACCCTGCATCTTCAAAAATTGTTCATAGTTACTCCACGTATAAGTAAAGGTTAGAATTGAGCTGCTTATAAGTTAATGAACAATGATGGGGAAAGTGACGTAAAGCCAATTCGAGTGAATTGGTGGAGAACTAAATCGCCAATTGCAGATGAGTTTTCTAAGATTAGATGATTATTTCAACCAATATGAGGCATCAAAATCGGAAAGGTACAGGATGCAACAATAATGAATAGTATCGTGTCAAAATTCTAATGTTTGAAGTTTTAATTCTATTTATATGGACACGCTAAGATATGATTGAGTTCTGTTGTAATATTAGAAAGAACATAATACTTTCCTTCTAAAATGAACCATTTTGATTTATATCTAATAAATACAAGTTATGGTGAAAAATGTGGGAATCTTGTAGTTGTGTCCAAAAATGTACCCAATCACTGGCATATAATATACATAAAATGACGAATTGATACTTTTGTCTAATTATCAAATATTAAGAGCTGATAATACAAGGGCAACTGCAAAATACATAATGCCTCTATTTCATATTCAAATAGGCACGCAATCGTAAAGCGGTAATCGTTGGTTGAGAATTATACTGGTTATAGATGTAAGCCATACTTGCAAAATTATGACAGAAGTTTGAAAATCAATAGAGGTAAACCATTAAATTTGGAATCATTTGGTATTGAGCAGCAGAAATTTTAATACACAATTAGACCACGTGGTTAAGATAAACATTATTTTATATTATTAAATTATTATTATATTATAATTTTTAATTGCATATTATATTTAGAATGACAAATTGTGACTATTTTCTTTAACTGTCAAACAGTAAGGTCATTTAGGACCTTGAAAGGCTTAAAGGAACCGTATAAAATGTTTCTGGCCCGCTTAATTAATAGCGCTCGTAAGCTTGTCCCTGTAATTAATACGCGTCATCTGTTGCTGATTTTGTTGTGCCTTATGTTTGTCATTTTCATTGAAGTTTGTCACATTATTTGGGTGTTACTAGCTATCAGTCATTGTGATATATTCTCATCTTATTGAGACCCCTCATTCATAGATCTTTTCGAGTTTGTCGATATGCTTTATCGTCCTTCAGTGGGTTTTCACAACAAGACATATTATCTTTTGAATACGCCATCCCTCTCTCAGCGGTTCACTTTATCTTGTTTGTTCAACCGGGTTTGTTCTGTTTCTAATGTTGCTAGAGATTGTTATTATTTCCAAAAGTTCTTTATTGCTGATCACCTTGTCATTTATTCGTAGAGTCGAGTTGCGTCGTAAATTGGATTTGAATGCGAGTTCATCGGATTATTTAACAATAAGCCAGTTGTCAAAGTGCCTTGATGAACACGAAACCTGATCACTTATTGACTCTCAATGGTTGGAGAGTTAAAGACGTGGTACTATTTCCTTGTTCTTCATCAAATTGTTATGTCAATATAATCAATTAAAATAGTTAATATTCATCAACTTGCCATCTTTGTATTGACGTTGAATCGATAGTTCCTACAACCATCTTTGCCAAATATCTATGTTATTAGATCTGTATTTTCTATAACTTTATCCATGTTCAGTTTCGTTTTCTGTTAGCTACTTTGAGGGAGGTTTTACATGGTTGCTCAACACCGTCATTTTAGTTCTTTCAACAGGAGATTGATACTTGCGCATTCTCGTCGAACTCGTTTCTAAAGACCTACTTAAATCTGCCAGTAGTGGTGAAGTTATTGCAATAGCATGACTGTTCTTAATCTGTTCAGGTTCGTGTGAATATGCGTGGTGGAGGAATTGAAGGTGATCAATTCTTCTCTAAAGGCATGTGCCAGAATCTTACTGTTGTTGTTAAGAAGCATTTGGAACCATCAATTGATGGAGCACAACGCAGATCACGGCAGTGTTTGCTAATTGGCGCCAATTGCGAATAAACCAACTCATCGAAATGCAAAGAACATGGGGATGTTCTGTCTTTGATAAGTATGCATGTTGAAGTAACTGTCTAGTAATAGGTACTTAGATGATGTGTTAAAGGAGACTGCAATCGCCCCTTTGGTGGAGTAAAATTTCAAATCTTTTCAAAATCCAAATTGGTGTCGGTGGCCGCAACGCAATTTCTAGCACCTCATTTTAATTTGAGGTTTCTATAAAATTGATTGCTATTTAAATTACTTATCTAAGATTGATCGACAACCCATGGAAGTGAAATTGTTTCTAGATAAGAGAAGTAGCATTCCTAGGCCTCTAAATAGAAGTTTTAGTTATTTACTAAGATATCTCTAATGGTCAAATGAACGCATCGGTTTAAAGGCAGTTTCCTCGAATGCTTGTTCACTCTGGCGTCGCCACTAAGGGTACCTACACAGTTTTGAAATTGGCTTGGAGAAGGTTTTTCTAGTTTTTATAATGCAGGTTTTGAATTTTTTTCAAACGTGGAAACTCATTTCAGCAGTTATCTATTGTCCATCTTGCGCAGAATGAAAAGAAATGTTATTCGGTTAGTGAAAAGACTGCCTATTGTTTTACGAACTTGACTATTCAGTCTTATTTGCTTTGTTCAATTTTATTGCTTTTAATGGATTAAAGACAGAGTTTATGTTACCACTTTGCGAATTATATTATTTTATTGTCCTCAACTCTTCATCTCCTGAGGTATGAACATTAAAGCTTTGTGTTCAAAATTGCCTTTATTAAGTGCAAGCTTGGATTTTTTGTTATTCTTTTATAACCAAGCACTATTGGTGCTCTCGGAATACTTTTGTTTTGTTCGTATTGATTCCCCAGTAGCACCATTTTATCGAAATTGAGAATCAAGTAGCACACAGATTAGAGAATATAGTCGTCTCTGGAGAAATTTAAAATGGTCAACCTTGTTATATCCCGATGAGAAGGAGGTGGATATGATGTCACGCCTTTATATTAAGAGAAAGGTGGAAATATATCGAAGTGGAAAATCAAATCTGAATATGATGGAAAGAGAACACTAGGCTAAACCAGGAAAAACAGTCATGTGTGAGCCCAGAAGTTAATCTGCTGTTGTAATTAAATGCGGAGATTGTATTGCCGATGAGAACCAATTTATTTACGAGGTTTTGATTTGATCACTTCTTTGTTTATCTGTTTTTATTTCACCTGTATGTGCAGCTATAACAGTGATTTTCAGGTCTATTATCATATGGGGGACGATTAATATGTTAAATTTGGTCAATAAAATACAGTTTAGTATGTTTGGAACTATGTGTGGGTAACGACGACTGCCTTCACGTTCACTGTGTATTGCTATTCGGCCTATTAATTATGAATTTCGTCTTTTAGATATACTGTGGTGGAGGCAAAATAATCAATCGACAGGCTGACTCGTTGATCTTCTTCATTTTCTGAAAGA
The DNA here is from genome assembly GCA_900617975.1 of Rodentolepis nana. Classification (NCBI taxonomy): domain Eukaryota; kingdom Metazoa; phylum Platyhelminthes; class Cestoda; order Cyclophyllidea; family Hymenolepididae; genus Rodentolepis; species Rodentolepis nana. The sequence goes on from UZAE01001436.1 coordinate 10,821, forward strand.
CGATAGGTAATATAGACAGTCAAGTTTCCGGGGAAACCGTTCTCACCATCGGCAGAAATCCCCTTGAGTTTCACACAATACCCCAAACGCGAAAGCATAGTTCCGTGGTAAAATAAAGAGAGGAGATTGCCAAAAATGAAAACCTGCCCAAGAACCTTCTCTGAAGCGTCTCAGCCAATTTCAATAAGTCAATTGATTAGCATACCTGGACCAATCATTTCAATTAAATTTTTCTTCCAATTTGCTTTTATGATTCATAGTGTTCGCCAAACGGATTTTAAGAGTTGCTACAAAAGCGCTTTTGCCCTATCTTTGGCCATAAAACGTATTCATTGAACTGGACACTTTGTTGTAATTCACATAAATGTGCAAAGACGGTAATCAAGTATTTAGCACCATGAAATTACTGCTTTCTGTATTACACTTCAAAATGCAAATATTCACTGCCTTTAAATCCACATATTACTAACTTTCAACCACCTGAAATATCCCTTAGAAGTTGTTTATAAAACGACTTACAACGAAAATGAATAATAATTTGAATATTTTTCGCACGCAGGAGTGTGGGTGCATTTTTCCGGGTTAAAATATAGATGCAATATGTGTTTACTGGGAGTTGACCAAACGTGGGATCACAATAATAGCTTTGTAAGAACTCTTTAACGAAAGACATCAAAAGTACGACAGAGCAACTATCCGACCATTATTTTTAGGCTATTTAAGACGCGTTCTAGTCCACTCCGCTTTAATGGCACATCCGAGAGTGAGGTCAAGACCGGAGGAAGTATCTTCCACTTGCTTGGGCATTGAATGTTACCAAGCAATGTCCGGCAAGATTCCCTCAAGGTTTTCCGCAGAAATCTTGGGTTTATGTAAAAAGCATACGGAGTTTTATGTGAAACGCTTCAGAGTATCAATATTACCAATTTTCTTGCCTGGTTTATAAATCCAACACAATATCAGCTCAAAACTGAGCACTGATATATATATTCACAATCACCGAAACAGCTGAAAAACTTGCTGCTTACCTAAGGTGATCAATGAATGCAGAGATTCAAACCTAATATAGATTCTGGACACAGTCCCATTATTCATGGGGTTCCTCAGCAAAGTTCTTGCCTACGAACTCGCGTTGAATTTGTTTTACGAGCGAAATGGCAAGTTGTGTTTAGATTTTACTTATTTAATAGCTTCGTTATAGCAAATAAAGGAGTATGGACATTCAAACTTATAGTTAATAAGTTTTCCTACCCGACTCCGTTAATATCTATATTTAAATAGCCACAGTTCAAGGTATGAAAAGCATTTAATGTGAGCTACTGAGACTAGGCTCTATTGGCGCCAGGAAACAGCATGATAGCATTTGCAGATAAATGTTAGCAACAAGTCTTTTGCTATCACTCAGATGGCATCTTTTCTAATCCCTCTGTCTATTCACCAACTTTAGTTAAGATATGGAAAATATAAAAGGTAATACGAAAATAAGCTAACTACCCTCTCAGAACAGTTTTATTGCTTTTAAGTGAGAGGAAAATATCGAGTTGGAAGGGAGAATATTGAGGTTATCAGAAATAAATTCATAACTTTCACAAACTTTCCCCACGAAACATAGCCTTGTGCAAAATATTTCATTTAAAAAAATTTTGGAAAACGTACGTTCCACCATAAAGACCATGTTTCTTCTGCTGAATTGTCGGTGGCTTGTAAACCATTGAAATTGACGGATTCAATTCGATTGGAAAAGTGAAGTTAGCATTGCTTATCCTACCGGCAACTCTACCAACAATGTCACCATGATAAGCCCTGATTCTTTTCGTAGCTCCCAATATCTGGGTAGCCAAGAACGACATCAGCAGTGCTCAATCCATTCTTTTTCCTTCCCCCAGTATCAGTGTTTCCTGGTACCAAAAGTTGTTGAATTGCTGCGCCTCACCTTGTTCCACGCTTCGGCATCTGTTCCACTGGAGAGCTTTTCGCTCAACTTTGGTCGAAGTGTGACCCTCTTCGCGGGAATACCCTTATTAGTCTAACACCAATCCTCCATTAGTTGAAAACGCGTCTATGGGTGTGAGGCTATGGTTTATTCTGAGTGGAGAACCAATTATAAGTACGATTGTGTGCTGATTGGTCAATCAAGGAATGCTTTACTTTCAGTTTGTTCGATTAAGACATAAATATAACAGAACTTGTTGTCTCTCGTCTAACTACATTTGCGGTACCTAATTCGAAATACATGAATCTATACATCAGAAGTGCTGGAGTCTGGAGAAGAATAGCGATACAATGACAAATGTAATAACAATAAGATGAGATTAAATAAAATTATTACCATTAGCACTATTTGTTGTGCTTGATAAGTTAAGATCCAGATGGTGTCACATTGTTTACCCTAAAGTGGGAAACGTCATACTTTAATCCACAAAGCAGAACAGATGTCAGAATTTGTAGATTTGTTCTACCGAAGTCAAAATGACTGCGAAAGTTTGGTCGGTCCATCAGATAGCCACAGTACTCATATCTATTGCCCATTGTCTGTATGTAAAATATACACATA
>UZAE01001437.1:0-13370 GCA_900617975.1 Rodentolepis nana
AACGTGCTCCGTGCTATACGTCTGTTTCCTTTCATAGCTGGGCTATGGCTTAGCTGGTTCTGGGAGTCTAGCTAGATGTTGGAGAATCTGCCATAGAGATTTCTGAGTCGGTCAGGCTTTAATAAAGTAGCAATCCGCTACAAGTCTAGAATGCTGAAATACTATGCCATGGAGATTTCTGAGTCAGTCAGAAGTAATAACCTACATTTGCCCTGAAATTTATTAATTCCAAATAGCTGACTTCGGACTTCACAGAGGAGAGGAACAGCAAAGTGAGAAAAGGTCAAGAGGGAGGGGGGAACAGAAGAGTGTTTCAATGATGTAAAAGTGACAGACACTATGGTAGAAAAAAAGGTGAGGTGAGTACTGTGAAAGTAGTTGGATATGACATAGGGTGGGGTGATAGTAGTTCGAATTCAGAAGTCAATTGCCGAGTAATAGACTTTTCTGCCATAGAGTATACGTTGACCAGGGTGTCCCACGTGAAGGTAAGTCTATCGCACGCCCCACATTTGCCCAGAACTGCAAATAAGAAAGTATTTAGTTTAATAGTTAACACTTTCTGATCATTCCTGTGGAGCTCATACTGAATATTTTCTGTTATCTTTAAGTGCTCATTAAGGAAATATTAAAATATGAAAGCTTTTACAGGTATGGACAATAGAAATCCGGGTCAATGTAAACTAAAACTTTGTCAAAGTGACCATAACCCTTTACCGCATCATGAAGCTAGGTGATGAAGTATATTTGGATTTCAAGGTTCACATTTACCTGTTGTTCTTCCACGTAACTATAATGATTAGAAAGGTCAATAAACTAACTAACAATGAATTCTTCAGTATCAACATGGTTAGTGATTCACACCACGAATATAATTTTAGAAATGACACTGAAGCACTGTCAACCCGGAGAAGATTTAAAGAAATAATTAAGGCTCATGAAAAATTTTTTAACAGTCAGCCGAAAACATGGAACACAGTGGTTGGATTATCTTATTTGTAAGGTCATTTTGATTAAGAAAGTTGGCAGAATAAGGGACACTAAGCGATCCCAATACCACGAGAGTGGTTGAGGGACAGAAATATGAATTGAGTTGTTCTTGCGCAGATGCAATGCTTAATTAAATAAGTAGAGCACTAATGTCAAAATTTCATGTAATGAATCCAGCAAAAGTCAGAACTTGTTGACCAGTTTATTTAGCCCCGTGGTTGGTCCTGTTCCAACAAAGAGCCGCCAATTTGAATAGTGATGACATTTAAATACTAATTAATCCGAAGTAATCATCGTTTTATACTTTTATTACAGAATGAAATAAACTAAACAGCAATACGATGGACTTTCAATGTCTTTTATAACTTATATTCGTCACCTGAACTGGATATATTAACGAGTAATTTAGATTAAGATTTATTTTAAACTTCAGGTGAAACACGGAATATACAGACATTGATTACAGGGCATTTTCACCCTTAGGATTGGTTTTAATAAAATAGGTCAGGTGAAAAAAATGTTGTTTATTTTTACTTGTATAGTTACCGGAACAGATTATCCTTGATTAATTAATGAAAGGTTTAATTTTTACATTCAATATATGCATATAAAATTAAGAGTAAATCAGATCGCATATTTTTGTTATGCAAATAAAGGACAAGTATTCGATAACAAAAGAAACAATTTATAAGGCCATTTAATATCGATAAGGAGTTAGAAAATAGAAGGATCTGGAATTTTAATAACTTAAACAGAACATTTCTTGAACGAACATTTTCAAGAGTAATAATTAATGGAAACGAATAAACGAAGAGGCCATAATGACCAACCTTAAAATAAAAATTCAAAATTATATAATTTTTCAGCAGGTAACTGCCACCAAATATAGTTTAACTATTATTTTCTTCGATCAACGCCTTTATGCTATAGGTCGCTGGGTTATGAGTGGCTGTTCTCAAATGCGGATATGTTCTTGCTGTCATCTCGGTTTTCGAGGAGTTTATTCAATGCAAATTCTTTAAAATTTATTTCAAATGTTAGATTTACGCATAATAATTCATTGCTTTACGATACAAGGAAAATCTATCGCGAACAAAGACTCCTTGGGTAAGTGCCTCACATAATCAACTACAAACGTGTGTTTTCGTTGTTTAGCTCTTTAAAATATACGTTGATAATGAATTTGAATAGTTTTATCTATTTTTCGGTTAAATTATTTTTTGAGATTTGCCTCTTTATTGTAGATACAGTAATGAGCAGATGTTTAACATAATATCGGATGTGGAGCAATATTCGGAGTTCCTTCCATGGTGTTTGGATTCCACAATCGTAAAGACTGATCCTGTAAAGGGCAAGCTTTGCCGTCTTCAAATAGGGTTTTATCCATTCAAGGAAAGCTATGATTCTTGGGTTACGATTGTTCGACCAACCATGGTTAAGGTGAGTAAACAATTGATATCCTTGCTAATATGTACCCTTTTTAGTCAATCGCCACCAACAGCGACCTATTTGAATTCCTGATTAACGAATGGAAAATTATGCCCGGTTTGCCTGATAACGAAAATACGTGCCTAGTCGAACTCCTCGTAAGCTAAACAATTTTTTAAACTACGTTTTTTCCTCATCGAAATCACATAAAATGCTATCACTGTCTTTTGTTAAGGTGGACTTCAAGTTTCGCTCGAGACTGCACTCACGAATTAGTGGGCTTTTCTTCGATCAGGTTATTAACACGATGGTGGGTGCCTTTATGTGTCGTGCTACTACTCTTCACGGCAACGGTTCTATTCCCCAGCAGGCTCCCAAAATTTTGCAGTACTCAAGATAAGAACAACATTCGTTTCAATGCCCCATAATCTAAGCTTTTCGATTACATTGGTATATTGCATATGATTTTTTATATACCCACTTATAGATCTAATAGATGCTAGCTTTAATTCCAAGCTTCTCTCTTTGAGTGTTGAACTTAAAGACCTCTTGAGGTGTTTTCAAAGCCCATCTAAGCAGAAGCATTTGCTATTGAGCAAAAAATGGATTCTTATTATTGGCGAAAAGCACAAAGCCATCAATCATCCAGATCTAGTTTATACTCTTTAAAGAGTTCCTTCACCGTAGTCATCTTGAGCTGAGCTAGTTGGCCAAAAATGTACAGACAGACGTCTTTAGTGTCGTTGTATTCATGGAGTAGGTCTCGCCAAGACTTCATTTCTCTCTCGACGTCATCTATGGTGAAGGATTCGAGATTTCGGATCTTACATATTCGTGACATTAGTTCCGCAATGGATTTATCCAATTCTTGTTCATTCTCAGAACTAGGAGAGAGGAGACTACTTGCGATAAAACCGCCTGCAGGGTTATTCTAAAATTACAAATTCATATCACTATTTTGTTGATTACCTTAATAGGAGTACCCCGATTAGACATAACTGAATCATCCAGATTCGGAGTGGATATGGTAGGATTAGAGCTTTTAGGGGTTCCTTTACTTTCTTTAATAGCCGTCCGTAAGGGAGACTTGAAGGGTGCGTTAACACCCAGTTTTGAACGAGATCTCTAATTAAATTTAAATTAACGTATACGCGAACTTATACAGAACTCAACAGCAAAACAAAACAGCGCGAAAAATTAAATCAGATAAAATATTACATTTATAACGTCACCAAAGTGAAAGATAAAATAATGTACAGGTATGGGAAATAGACGAAAACTACGAGAGGTCATGATTGATGATTGAGAGTAGTGGCGCCATCGCTTATGATACAGTTGGCTTCAGAACACTGGGAGCAGTACCAGGCCCCTTTAGGCTTTGAGGTGAGGCCAACACACCCAAAGTGGAACCATTCAATTGGACAGTTCTTGTTATCACAAGCCACCATTTCGCCATAGGAAACATCACCACATATACAATAGGTGGGTTCATTAGGATCAATTGGCATGTCTGTGATGTTTTTCGGATCGTTCGTTAGAGCCAAAACGAAAGCTGCTGATGCGGGCATCCTAAAGGAAATCAAAATATGAAAGGTAACAGCAAGCTTACTTAACATTAGCAACGGAGAGAGCCTTCTTTCGAGATTTCTTCATAGTTTTTACAACGGATGCCTTCTTAAATTCCATCATATCAGCATCTAGTCTTTGAATTTGTCGATCAACAAGTTCATATATGCTTTCTGCTCGGGAGACTTTGTCATTGGATAACTCCTCTGCGATTTGGTAGAGATTCTGGATTTCGGAAAGCCGCTTTACTCGCTCATCCTTGGAAATGCTCTTAGCTACTCGAAGGAGCTCGTTTGTCTTCGTAGCCGCTTCAGAAGTGATATTTTGAACCTGTTCATCGAGATCGCGTATTATTTTAAATTCTTGTTGGAGATATGGTGGCGCTTGTTCGAGTTCTATTAAAATGCAAGGATGAAACCTTGTAAAAACAGAGATCGACGAAATGCAGAGAAATGGTAAAATAAAATGGCCTAATTGGAATAAAGAGTAAACGATAAGCGAAATGAAAAGAAATTATTCATTCACAACACGAGGATGTGAATTATAGAGTTCTACCGACAGAAACATGAATAAAAAGCATGATAATTAAAACGACAAAATAAACTTTAAAATTTCCAGGGTTCATGATAAACCAATCAGAACGCGAGAAAAATACCGTCAAGAAACTTTTGGAAGTACTCCATCCTGATAAAGGCGCACTCGACTTATGTCTAATTGATTGAGACAAACAAATATTATCGTTTTCATTTTCTTAACAAATGACTGTACTATATGTCTTTTAATATTTTCTTTAGAATGATATTTATGAATAATATTCTATGAACCAAATTAAATATATATTTTGTACACTGCAAGTCTAGTTTATCATTTGACATGCTTATAAACATAATTTATCAAGAGTTTCTCTTTAAATACCTTCCTAAAATTATCAAACTACATTAATTTCGAAGTGGTTTGGGAGTAGCAATGGTTACAAAAAGGGTTAACTTCTTAATTTATTGAAATCGTGTTCATTATCTGTGAAAATAAAATCAAAAGAAATATTATCAGGCCATACCATTCACACTTGTGTGACATTATTTTCGTGATTGCACTTTCGGCTACGAGAATGTTTATCATTTGATACATTTTTTATTGAAAGTGCTATCGTCATAAATTTAAAAATCAGCTTCAAACTTTTAATGGCTACGGCAATTAAAGGACTTGTTACCTAAATAAAACCAATGCAGAATGTCCCTATTCAGTTTTAAAATTTAACATTTTCTTTGGTGATTCCTTAAAATTTATGGAGAAACTCTAGTACTCGCATTTTCATACCCGACTCAATTTGTGTAGTTAGATGATCGGACCAAAATGTTATCTGTTAATTATCATCGAACTTGCTATGCTTTTGTAAGCTCAACAAATGAACAAATTCGATTAAGATAGGTCAAGAATCAACTAACTACGTACGTTCAATCCAGAACGTGCCCTTTGAATGCACATAGTCGGAAGATTTAATTAGTTGCAAAATAATTTCACCACTAAGTGCTGCATATTTTCAAAAAAATAGTGATTTCCAAATGCGTTATCCTGTTTACTCTACATGATATTTATAATCACTATATATAATTTATTCATTCCTTATTTGCACGCAATAGTACTTTTTTTACAGTATACGTATTCAAATGTTCTTCAATCGAATAAATTCATACTTTACGTAAGTTTCGATTCTATTAGATTTACACATAGGTATTGACAAATTTTTCATTTTCCTCATTGCTAGTATGCAGTGGAATTAACTTTCTTGACGAATAATTCAAAAACGTGTGTAACCAAAATGATATCGATTACATGCCACATATATACCGCTATGATATTTTAAAATGACTTTTTTTCCCAATTTATACAACTAATTCACATGACGAGACGAAACTGTCATTTTTGATTTACCTGCTATAAGCTTTCCCTTTAATTTAATGAAATAACATTTATTCAACTGGTAGGGTTTGTCCCAAAATTAATGGTTAGGCCAAAGGTATCAGAAAATGTGGAGAAACTTTCCAACTGATAAACATTATTAAATTTTCACCCCTCGAATATTCATACAATCATATTCAATTATTTGGGTCCACTTCCGATGGAACAATCACACCTCCTTATCATGTTGATGTTGGTATCAAAAGCTGTTATAATTATTCGTCATATCTTCTGACCAGGATTTCATTCAAAACCTTTTAAAGCGTTAATTGAGTACATAAACCAAAGTCTAAACACATGTTAATCGAAATATGTGCAAATTTTAAAACCAATAATGTTCAGGGGCTTAAGTTTACCTTATTGAGGAAAATATCAATTAGAATGATTTATATTTTATTCAACTGGCAATGTCAGAAAAAGGACACTTTAATATCGCACTTCATTATGCAACTGTTTTAAATTATTAAGAAGGATTTATAAACATTGTGATTTAAAATTACCATGCATTTTTGAACACAAATCAGGTTGACAGATTCCGTCAATATTCAATAAATGTACTTCATACAAACAAATTCTGCGAATCAAAATACAATGGGTCGAATTTTACGCAGCTCTTCAACCGAATCGGAATGAATTATTAATTATTACACCTCAACATAGGAATTTAAAGAGGATTTGAATATTTGTTAGTATGCATGATAATTTTTATGATGGAATTCCCATGCGTCAATTAAATCTTAAATAATTTGAATGGGCAAATCTTCACTCAATCTAAATAGCGCAAATCATTTGTTGTACTTTAACACATTTGGTTTGAAATTTCCTTATTGTCTAAAAGAAATAAAACAGGCAAAATTTGTACGAGAAGCGTAACGCAAGCACTTCGATAACTCAGATTTGATTATGATGCACTAGCATTTAGGTTTGAAATAGATTTAAAGGTGTATACCAATGTAGGAATTTAAAAGATAGTTAAAATTTAATTGGTTTAATTAATGAAAAAAAAACGATTCAAGGTACGTGCAAATAAAGGATTAATCGCTAATTAAGGTGACAAAAACTAATTTTACTTGGGAAACATGTTGAATGATGTTTGAGAGGCCAGGATTCCTATGCACGACTGATTTCAAAGCGAAACAAGTACAAGTGTTTGGCAATATGTAAAATTGACGTACGTCAATTAGCTGATCTGTAATTTTTGTAGGTCTTTGTTATAATTGCATTCAAGTTGGTTTATTCGGAGATACATTTATTAATAAGATTGCGCTAGTTATGAATAAATGAAAACTCTGTCAGGTTATAACTTTGCGAATCCTTTACCTTTCCGTGGATTTCGATTAAATTCGACTAACTAGATGGATATTTATCTTCAGACGTGGCTACTAGACCAAAACATGGGCAGGAAAGTCTGTTAATGTTTTCACACTGGAGGTTTAGAAGGAACACAGAGTATTGTGGCATTTTAGCATTGGGAAGCCATTGAAATGGTTCCTATATCGAATTATACTTTTACTGCTTTCCAAATCCGCCCATCATATGCTATTTAAACAGATACTAAAATGTCATGCAGTTTTAATATTTATTATCACCAAGTTCACATTTTTTAATCACAACAAAAGAAGTAATGAAAAAAGGAGAGAGGGGGGCATCGAAAGGTGAGGGATTTAGAAAGATAGGGAGTGCGTCATTATCAGCTCACACACACACACACACACACACAAAGAGGAATTACAGAAATCAGCCTCGTCAGAAGCAGGAAAGACTTCGAGCGACACAGAGATAAGATTTCACATAAGGGAATCTTTTTACAAGTACAGTGACCCATGAATAAAATTTTAAAAGTATAAAATCCACCTCCTCTCCAATTTACTGTTGAGAAGCGGCAATGACTGTTGGGAGAGAATTTTGAAACTGAGTAAGAGGTCGGACAGCGCTTATCCGTCGGTGACTCTCCTTCACCTCTTCAGGAGAAGTCAAAGAAGTCGTGGTGGGTGCTGTCTCCGAGATAGGACGTCGGTTTTGTAACGAATCAAGGGGTCTTCTAGGTGCATCATCTCCCTCTTCACTAGCCTGACGTTTCATAATCCAACTATCGTCAGGTCGAAGACGCAAGGAGAGGCTTCGAACAGGTCGCTGGGCACGACCTTCATCTGATGCCATGACACCCAAGGAGAGGGTCAATCGACCCGCTGAAGGTCGAACGCATTCTGCTGAGGAGGCTTGAAGGTTAACTGATGACGAATTGAGGGTGTGATTACCACTTATTGAAGGGAGTAGATTTATTAACACCGGTCGTGTTTTTGGGTGACCTTTTGAAGGTGTGGTTTTCTTAGCTAAAAATAAAGACCAGACATGTCAATTGAATAAGCACAAATATAATGGACCAGAATTCTGGTTATTAAAGAATTAACATCAATTTCCCAATTCGAGAAGCTCTAAAACAATTTCAACAGGACTGAAGTCTCATGTATATGCCACTAACGCAACTAAAGTAGGCTGTGTATTAGAATGAGGCTGAATAAGCCGCATTCAAGGATTCTTAACTCCTCTGATGTTAGGCCATTTGATGATGATAATTTAGAGGTCCCGGATTGGGAATTTGAGCAAACTAGGCTTTGTGTTTAAAAGCTTATTAATGTGGACATTCTAATTCGTAGTTGGAAGCCCAAATCCAGAACTGGGAAAGGAATACGCGCGCACCACTCCGGTTGCGGTGGAGAACATAGAACTTGGAGGGTCGCAAGTTCCTACAACTTTAATCGTCAACTTCACCAGTGAAACTAACTATGCAATAGTAATTGACAAGGAAGGTGACTTACAATTTTGTGATCGGAGAATAGTAGGCACCAATAAAACGTCATGTTCACTGATAGAGGAAGAATCTTCTTCAGAGTGTGTGGTCGGAGATGCTGAAGGTGGAAAGTTAATAAGAATACCACTCTGCTCATCTTCTACACCTTCTATAGCTTCCTTTTTAGGAGAAACCGACATAGGGAGGCGGGAATTGTTGTTTGTAGTCGTAGTTATTGTGGAGGTATTCAACGAAGAGCGCGCAGAAGCGACCAAAGGCAAAGCGAACTGAGGGGAAGTCGGTTCTTTCTTAGCAACGGAAGCTCGATGAAAGACATGGTTTGGGGATGATTTGGACCGACCAATGACCACACCACTACCGGCATTGCCAATATCTTCGTAAATATCTGGATGCCAGTGACGAATGCGTTGAGAAGTGGTGGCGAGAACCCGTCGTCGAATACCCTTTCCTTCACCTGAGGGTTCCGGAGATAATCTTCGAACTGAAACCAAGGTAAAAAGAAGACGATAGCTTATTGAGATTAAGGCTGATCCGAAGGCCAGGCGTATTTTCAAAATTACTTGCATTGAAGCTATACGCACGCCTGAAGACAGCTATCCTTCTAGATAGATTAGTTACAGCAAGTATGAGAAAAGAAGGATATATGCATTTTTGAAGGCAACAGGAGATCAGCGTGGAGTTATTTACAAAATGGGTAACATTATGTTATGTTTGGAAACATTTAATGCTCGTAATAGCCCATATATGTACTTCACATCGACACCGTGGTGAAACGATCAATGCAAACGTATGTTGAGGGAGAAACCCACGAATTCCACTTACATGAGCATACCTTCAGCAAACTGTACGAACAAGCATATTAGGAAAACGTTGATTGGGAGAGAGAGAGAGAGGATGACTATTGAAATGTAGCCCCAAATTGCATCAAAATAGACCATTTACACATTATTTGCAATTAATTGATTAATGATCACGCCACAATAACATATGAAGCTCGTATACACAGATACAATTAATAATTTAATTCCAGGTATAAAGAGAGATGTAGGAAATGTACTATTATGATAAAAAAGAAAAGAGGCTGTGAAATAATGACAATAATGGTTCACATCACCTACGCGTAAGTGTGTGAAGCGTAAATGACACGATTTGGATCGATGAATAATGCTCCACCATACCTTAAGAGGATAAGAAAAGCGTCATTGGCATCTGACCATATCAGTAAGAATCTATCTGAAGTCGCTTGAAGCCCCAACCCGCTAATGGACAAATTGAAAAAAGGAAATATGAGAATTAAAACAAAGAAGAGAATGTTCTCTCCCAGAGATACTGTCCCTAGGTCTCGTGTAATAGGGAGAGAGAGAGGGCTATTTGCACATTAAACTGAATGTAGAAACACCACGTATTAATCAAACGAGAGAGCCATACAATGGCATTAAAAAGTTGAAGCTCAAAAGATCATTGAAAATCTCTATACTACTGGTAATGAGTTACCAGTAGTATAGAGATCCCCAAAAACGCAGAGCGGCTTTCTGTACTGTACCCAGTAAGACATATTCCACTAATCTCCTGTCTTCTAACTCTGGTTGGGAAAATAGGGGCTCTCGAATGGATCTTTATGATTGGGATCTTAGTGCTGTGGACACCGTAGTCGGCGGTAAGAGATGCGATTCGAATACCTCAAAATACCCATCGTATTCTCGTTCTCTCAAAAATAAAAACAACACGAGAAGTAGATCTTCAGATTCACAGCAAAACAGATGTTTCTTTTGCACTCAAAGTGAGAGGCAGAAGTGTTCCCAGTTCACGAGCCTACGAATGATTATTACTAATCAACACATTGATTAACGGTAATTAACCTCTTTTCGACTGATTAGCAAACGGAAGAACTAATAGAGTGACGCCACAAATTAAAGTAAAGACAAATAAAGACAATTTTTTGCCTACATGCTAGGTCATTGGAAGGTTCCTCTTGAATAAGCTGGAGTTGTGGAAACGTTTTGAAAGCGAAAAGCTCTGCTTCAAGATCCACAGGTCCCGAAGGTCCAGGAGGTGGTTCATAGGCTTCGTAGTCATCATCCCCTACTTCCATTTTCGTCACCGCCACCGCCACCGTCGATTCGTCGGATGAACTCTCACCCCTTGACTTAGGAACACTCGTCGATGGAGAGTCGACGGTGACTTTATCGGCAGCAGCTTGTTGGAATAGGGCGCTGTGGCGATGGGAACTAAGGAGGTGGTAAGTGAAGAGAAAAGAGAAATAAATTTCAAGTCCTTGCAAGTTCTATGCATAACATGATAATATTCGTTGAGAAAATAGAAAAGAAATAGGAAAATTATCCCGGAACAGAGAGGTTTAGAAAAGTTTTCAGAGAAAGCAAACGAGGGCGAGCTACAGGCAATACAAAACCGACTACAAGAGGTAGAAAAATTTAAATTTGTCAATTATCTGCATAGAAGAACTTTTTGAGATGAGGCAAAAAACGCGTCAGTCAAACTCCGAATTGAGTCAGCCGATAAACAACGGCGTGGAATGCAAGGCGATAGATTGTTTCCAGTGGAAACGAGACAATAGTGAAAAAAATAACAGGAGCACTGCAAAATTAAATGAGAGAAAAATGTTAACTAACAAATCATGGTGGTAGCAAGCAGTGCAGGTCGATTTAAAAAATATATATATAGAAGTAAATATGAAAACTGTCTTATAAGCACAAAATGCGTTAAAAGTGAAGAGAAAAAGAGTGTCCTGTCACACTTCTTCAAACTACGACGAATAACGCTGACCCCCAATGAGCCATCACATTAACCACTACGACATCGGCGCAAAACGCGATAAGATTTGCACTCGAAATACTCGAGCATACCTCAAAGAGACTAATGAAATCAATGAACACAAGACGAACAATAATTTGATAGTAAATAAAACCGGCACTCCTTGTCTCATTAAATACTAATGAAAATAAAATATGCAATGAACGTAACTGCAATGCGATGACCAAGATCAATACTGGTGTAGAGGGGTGTGCGATAGACTTACCTCCACGTGGTGCACCCTGGGCAACCTATACTCATACGACAAAAAAGTCCATTAACCCGCAGCTGACTTCTGACTTCAAACTACCATCACCCCACTGTATGTCATATTCCACCACTTTCACAGTACTCACTTTATCTTTTTTCTGCCTTTGCGTTTATCTCTTTACATCTGTGAATCACTCTACTGTCCCCCCTCTCAATCTTTTTTCACTTTGATGTTCCACCTTCCCTCTGTGAAGCCTGAAGTCAGCTAAAGGGCTAATGATAACTATCAAAACGCCTGCCATTTGATATGAATAAATAAATAAATAAATAAATATTTGAGTTCATCATCAATTTTATTCACTCGTAAATCTGGGTTACGAACCCCCCGCCCCCACCCCCTTCATTTATTCATCATATTATCTTATCATTGTTTTTCAAGACCTGTCACAAACCGAAGGAATATGCTGTTTCCGGGTTGTCAAACCCACTATATCGACCTGGTAACCCCAGTAACCAAATCGATACTCATTAGTAATTGGTTTCTTAAGTTAGATACAGAATTGCGACAGTGTTTCCAGCTTAATATTCTCATAGTTCCTGCATAAACGTGATATTAAACACATCACGAATTATGGATTTAAAACGGAACACAAATGTCAAAAAAATAAAAATTTAGTTCCCTTCTCAGATAGGTCATCATTTTTAGGACGAACAGTCCAACAGAGCCTTAAAGGATAAACTGGAAAAAACGAATTAACTGCTAGCTTTCCAATGGAATTACACATCTGCGATTGAGTGTTTTCTTATTTTTGATGTAGTAAATTTTTTTCTCAAGTCCATTAACGACTCCTTAAATCAATGGTTGCCTTTTACCATGAACCGTGAGTATCACCACACACACACACACAATTGCCTGTAACAACTGCCACCATCATAGAGATGTGAAAAGCCTTAACATTCAATATAAAACAAGACCAGACATGGCATGTGGCATTATTGCAATCAATACGACAAGTTTAAACGGATTTAGAGCAGCATAGACCTCAACAATAATGTAGTCCTAAGAGTTCAGTCAAATTGGGTTTAAGACTTATGATCATATCCTGAGGCTATCGGGTCATGCCGGCTTTTCCCTCACTGAGAGGACAGAGAGCTGAGCAGTAATGCAAGCATAGTGGGGTGATTTAAATTATATGAGAAAGAATGAACTGGGCAGGGCAATTGAGAGGGAAGGGGATGGAGTCGTTGCCTAGTAAGGTCCTTCTGTGGTGCGTTAGGTAACGTACACATAAATATGATGTGGAGCAACGTGATTTTGCATCCACTAGTTAACTGTAAGCAGCCAATAGAAAGCAATAAGTCCTTATTTTAGTGAAGAGGTGGGAGGTGAGTGATAGGGAGAAAGGTATGAACGCCTAATATGACACTTTAAATTGACTTTTTTTATATATTGTTTATGGATTCTAAAAGAGACCCATTACAGGGTAGGTGAATGCTTTACACCCTTGATAAAGACTCCACCAATCTACAATGCTGTCAATCATAACTTACATTGAATGCCTTTCTGTCGTCCACCGCCCCACAACACCCCCCC
>UZAE01001438.1:0-13369 GCA_900617975.1 Rodentolepis nana
AAAAGAGGCAGACAGACACAAAGGTAGAGAAAAAGGTAAGGTGGGTACAGGGGAAGGGGTCGAATATGACACACAGTGGGGACGTGGTAGTTTGAAGTCAGAAGTCAACTGCTCGTTAATAGACTTTTTGCCGTATGAGTATACGTTGCCCAGAGTACACCACGTGGAGGTAAGTCTATCGCACACCCCATGAAGTTAATTATTCGAAATGAAAAACTTAAGACGGCTTCAAAACAATTTGTTTTAAATCCTTTGAAAATTTGCAAATAGTCCTTGTTGGTTGAGCATCATTATTAAATTTAATATTGACACTTGCACACAGGTAACTCCGTTTATTTTTCACATTTGGTTTTCCAAAAAGAGCGTGGCTTTGGTGGCGCATGCTGTATTATATTAAGTGACTCCAAGTAGTCTTAAAAATTCACCTACTTATAAATATTTAATAGGAATAAATTCACCGATTAAAAAATTCGGTCCATCTCTGAATTAATCTTTAATTGCTGCCATTACAAAAGGCGTCCTCATATTTTTCGTACATCTATAAGTACGTTTATATTTATATTTATATTGCACAAGCGTGAAACATTTATTTTTCATTTTTAACACATTCATAATTGAATTAGGTGCGATGGCTTTCTATTCTTCCTGCGGTCTTGCTGACTTCACTTTGTCCCAATCACTTAAAAGGTGCATCCATCAATCCCCAGTTGAAATGCCTACCCAGGATCACTGCCCATGCAGGCGTGTTGATTAGTGTATAATAGGCATTATGATGCATTTGCACTCCAACTTTCTTTCACATCGACCCTTGTTCTTTCATTTCAAGGCTGCACCTTGTTGCTCAGAAAATTCATTTGTCCATTTCTAAGCAGAATTATTTATTTATTTCAAATGACAGGCGTTTTGATAGTTATCATTAGTCATTTAGCTGACTTCGGGCTTCACAGAGGGAAGGAACGTCAAAGTAGCAGAATGTCGATGGGTAGGGAACAGAAGAGTGGTTTACAGTTGTAAAAGAGACAGACACAAAGGCAGAGAAAAGGTGAGGTGATGAATGTGGAAGTGGTCGAATATAGCATACAGTGGGGTGATGGTAGTTTGAAGTCAGAAGTCAACAGCCGGTTTATAGACTTTTTTTGCCGTATGAGAATACGGTGCCCAGGGTGCACCACGTGGAGGTAAGTCTATCGCACACCCCCTAAGCAGAATTATAGCATGAGCTCTGTGCTCTCGGCTGATCATGAACACTTAAGTAAGAATATGTGACGTAATAAACAATATGCATTTTATTTCAAAAGAACGTAACAGAAGGCAAATTGCAATGACAAAATATGCTTTAAGGAGTCAAGAATAGCAACGTCATGCATAAAATATCAACTTGAATCGAAACGAGCTTAAAGATTTAAGGGAAGTTGGTTGGTTGTCGCATTAATGACTAATCATTGATACCAATAGCATAAGACCTTTAAATTAACAGGATTAGGTAATTTCAGGATACAACAACGTTGTACATGAACTAATGAAAGTAATGAGCGGTTTCATGAGTACAATATCGGAATCGATACTTCAATTATTTGATGTAATGAAAGTTCCATATTGAGCGCCTGATTAGAACCGCATGATGGGATTTTCTACAAAAACCGCAGTCAAATAACTTTAGGGGGATAAGCACTCCCCATAGTCAGCGGTCTCAGTCCAATCAGAATGTACCCGTATGACGATCTCATCTCCACGAGCGTTTGAGTCAATATCATCAGTCATTTGTATGATTGATCATACCCTTATGTGCAATACATTGATTTAAGTATTCCAACTGATATTTTATTTCTCCGCAGGATTGAATCAATTTCAATTCACAGGCTACGGTTACCGATCCGGTTCTCAAAATCTTCCTTAACAGCTTATAAAAATTCGACTTAACCAACTTATTCCATTCTAAGAGATGAGACCCACCGAATTACCGTTTCGTTTTCATGGACCTCAGCTAATTTAGAAACAAATGACAAATGAACTGATCGAATTGTCACATGGTTCTGACTATCGTAGACATAGGTTCACTCAGAATATGTGGAGTCAAAGTATGGCAGTTGGGTCTGAGCTTAGATTTTAGTGAAGTGTTTTTTTCTCATTTTGACAGGGGTGCGCGATAGACTTACCTCCACGTGGTGCACCCTGGACAACATATCTTCGTACGGCAAAAAGTCTATCACTCGGCATTTGATTTTAAGGGCTAATGATAAATATCACAAAGCCTGCCATTTGAAATAAATAAATACTCATTCTGACGAACACGGCAAATAAACCACTCCAGAAATTAAATGCCGTGATTCTCGTGATATTGAATATTCATTCGAGGCTATTTGATAACCACTATATTGTAATATTTTTGTAATCCGTCTATAAAATAAAAGCTAGCATTTATTTTAGTGTTTCCATGGTTTCTAACGGTATCAGCATTTGTAATAATTAAAAGGGTGACTTCGAAGGGTCATCTGTTGAAGTTGACGTCTTCGAACACATGAGGGATGAACTTGGTCTGCTATAACTAATGGAGTTTAAGGCTGATCGAGAAGTGAACATCGTGCCTCAGTGCATTCAAATAAATCCATTGACTAAAGTGCAAGCGATGTGCAAAAACCATTTGCCAAATCACATTTGTTTATTATTCCTGCACTCAAGCCTCCTCAACTGCTAAATAACGATGCCAAATCGGAAATGTATTTGAAGTATAAACTCTCTTTTTACCTATGGGACAAATTTTACTCATCTTAACAATAACAGTGGTATGAATCTTGTCAGTTTTTTCTTCAAATATTAGGCAAGGGGAGAGCAAATCAAAGCTAATAAATTAAGCCCATTTGTTAAATATTCACATTGATTGTGCAGCCTTATTAAGGGGTAATGAAGATGATAATGGTATATCCATCCGTTTGCGTCAATAAAGCTTTTTTCTGTTAACAAAATCAGCTGGAAAATACATCCAGAAATAAGAAATTCACAATCTTATTCGATTTGAGAGGATGCTCGATAAACTTATCTCCACTTGGGACACCCTGAGCAACGTATACTCATATTTGCAGTTGACTTCTGACTTCAAACTAAAATGACCCGACTCTATGTCATATTCGACCACCTCCCTAGTAATCATCTTACCTTTTCTCTTCCTTTGTGTATGCTTGTCTCTGTTACATATAAGAATCTCACTTTGGTTCCCCATCTCGACTTGTGGCGACTTTGATGCTCCTCACCTCTATGAAGCCAGAAGTCCACTAAAGGGCCAATGATAACTATCATAAAGCCTACCATTTGATACAAGTAACTATTCGATGCAATATTGCCAAAGCAGTGCTATGAAGTGTTGACGTTAAGGAAAGTTTCACTAATTTTCTTATGCTTTAGACAAGTGTAATTTAGCATTTTTTCACTGCGTTCTCATAGTAAGGCAAAAACTAGTGGCAATCTTGATTAATCACATTAAATGATTAGAGTTTGATTAAAGTAAATGATAAACAGAATGGCGCAGATAGTTCCCAAAATGCTCCCTTACATTAGATACCAAACTGAGATCTTCCGTCTGACTATTGACCTTAAATGACATATCGCCTTCCTCCCCTTACCTTCGATGATAAATTCTATTTCGTGTTAATGGTCGATTTCGTCCACTATTCCATATAGCTTATCCCATATCAGTCGTTCCAAATACGTCTTCCACCCCCCCCCCCCCCCCCCCCCCCTCCCCCATCCTAATATATTTCACTGCCTCCTAACTAAGAATATAGAAAAGTTCCCGTAGGATCATTTTGAATCTCCAGCCGTTGATAAGGAAGATGAAGTTAAGTGCTAACAGACTCTAACGTGTTGAACAAACCAACTAAGGGGAAATGTAAACAGTCGGTAAGACTTTGCATAAATGCAAGGGACGCTTTAGTACACTCTATTAGGGTGAAAATCCAATTAAGTATTAAGAATTTTTTTCTCTGAGGAAATTATTATTTCATTTTATGCCATCGTTCTATTCGCACTATATTGACTAAGCAATCAACTCCTGCTTTTATATTCATATGAACTAAAATGAGTCTCTTTTAATTCGGTTTGGACTGCTATGAGTTTTTTCTACCAACTAGAGCTTGTGTTTTGCTTTCTTTCACCATTGTTTAAGTTTTGAAAGCTTTTGAATTTGGAAAAGTGAGCTACTTAAATGAGATAAGTAATTGATATTGCTCTCAGAATCTTCATGTCCCACCAACCGGTACTGTTCCATTGTAAGCCTATAAATTTTACACAATTTTGCCCCGCATCTTTGTTAACGTTCCATTATATAATAAGAAAGCAATAACTACAAAAAATTTTGCCATTTTCACTCACTGGCTATTAGAACAAATTACCTACTTAATATGAATAGATATAAATTCCTACTCACGAATAATTAATCATGACCTTAAATATATTCCGTTTTGGGGAGCTGAGGTCACCGAACCCAAGGAGGCTATCAAGAACGGCCTTTATTCGATTATAAGGACAAGAAACCTGTGGTTATGACGCATTGATGAAAATCGGCCTGATTCTAACGCACAAAATTAGAGGTTCGTTTCCCTTGTGGGTGAAAAATTCGCATTCCTAACTGGTTCTACCCTAGTCAAAAAAATTCACTTTGACAAGTAAGCTGCTATGGACATCCACTGAATCGTCATTCATAGACACTATAATATCGGAAGCATGGTAGTTAAAAAGTCCAGAAGTAATTTCCATTAAGCATTTATTTAAAAGCGTATTTTATTTGCACACGTATTCATAACACGACTAGGAACAAAAATATTAAGGTGCCATTATAGTACCAAATACCTTCACAGCAATATTCTTTTTGGCCATAGACAAAATTAGTTCACTCCGTGCCTTCGGCGTCATACTAGCAAAATCAATAGTATTGAGAGCCTTGATGAAGTTATCGTCGAATGAATTAAATAAATTCATAAAATCGGGGAAATAAGATCGCATTAATTTGATTGTCTTTGGATTTATTTTTGAAAGGATTTCCCTTATTTTCGGCACCTTTTCGGACATTTTTTCAAGTTCCTCCTTTGTGAACACACTTTCAACTCGTATGGGTTGCCAAGGTGTTTGCTCCGCTCTTATTTTTGGGGCATACGTGGTGGTTGTGCGAACAATGGTTTCAGGGAAGTGCACACAACCAGCATAATCTGGTAAATTTTTAATTATTTTCCTGGCGTATTCCAAATTGATGTTTTGAAGGTACACGCATGGATAGCCCATCTTGGAAAGAATTTGCGCTTGTTCTCCAGCTGTCATGTTCACTATATATTCCGTTATAAAGGGCGCATTTGACAGAATATAATTAAAAGTCTCCGGTTTCGTGCGACAAAGCAAAGCGGCGAAATCTGTGTGGTTTCTAATCACTTTATGCAGGCTTATCACATCAAGGCCGTAGAGACCATCGGCATATGAAATTGGAAAATCCAGTAGATTGGAACGGATAACTTTTTGCATAATATCATGATCTGAGATCGGCTTTAGGTTTAATGAAAGTCTTAATCGTTGTATGGTGTATGGAATATGAGGCCAAATTGCAATGTAAATATTTGGGTTCATATTTTTCAAGACAGCTCTTGCAGTGTTTGCGTCTAATTGAGAAAGAAGACGATCTGGATATGTGATCCTTTCAAAAATGCGCGAAATAATGTATGGTTTCAGTCTCGAGAAAACTTCACTCAGGTTGGGTAATGACAGCACCATACTTGTGAAATAATAGTTACCCATCTTTGAGTTAAGTCCCCTGATGATCCAATTTACTTCCATCTCTACGTTACCTGGAGCATACCAATACGTACGGCCGGAGCAAAATGTTTGAGTGCAGATCAAAAAAAGAACCACTATAGATTGATAGTTCATGGCCAAATAAAACTGTGCACTCATTTTTTGCGTTTTTATCCTCTAAATAGTGTACGTGAAACCTGATTGGGTGGCTGTCTTCCCACAAACACCAGTCCAATTGGTCAATTAACGCCTATGGTTAAGTACGTATTGGATAAGGAATAGGTGTTTAAGAAAGTTCTCAAACATTCAGAAAACTTAACTGCTTCTTTTTTTGAATTTTTATTGAATTATCGTCCTAATTATTCTTAAATTAGTGGGTCATGTTCTCAGCCTCTTCAAAATCTATTTTTCTTTCACTACTTTGGGTACAAATGATTATTTATATGCCTTTATTTACTATGCCATCTAATGTTTAAGTTTCTTTTAAACTGTGCTAAATAACTATCGGATCACTTCGTAGGTAATAGATGCATATTATGATCCTGGACTTTGTAGATATAAAACTAACTCTTCCAGAATCAAGCATTTTGAAATGGTGAGTGATTAACTTGATGAAAATAGTAATTGGAATAAACGGGTTCCATTACTATTTCAGTGCGACACTTGTGTTTCAATTTTCGATAAATTCCTTCTTTTATTTTTTGAAAAATAACCTATTTTATTCTTATAAATCATTTGTGCGAATAAATTATTGAAATTTGTATGGATGAATCAAACTGGCCTGAATTTCCTATTTCAATATCAATCATTCCCCCGTGACCTGATGAAGCGCAAAAGTCATCTGCTTCGTCAGCTGAACTTCATTTTGGGCTGACCCAGCACATCTGATTACCCTAACTTATGTTTATCCTCCTCTTAAAATCGATTACATCTCTTTCAACTGACGCTGATGCTGACATTAGTTCCAGATTGACCGTCTTAAGCATTGACGCCATAAATGCGTCATGTGCCAATTAAAAGTGGTCAAATATGGCTGCTACAATTAATACATGCACATAATAGTTTTCTACCTCAGGTAAAAATGTAGCTTATATACCACTAACATATCACTTCTCTGTCTACCACTGCTTGTCCCGAATTGTTGTATATCAATAGAATTTTGAAAAGTAGTCTGACTTCTAAATATCGCAGAAGCTACCATCTTGCAGCCTGAGCCACTTTTATTGTAACTATGAATTATGTACACAGATCCACCAGTGGTTCAAGTATAAAAGTAACGACATCAGCGACCTCACGAGGAAGCATAAAAGTGTTTTGACATTTTTCAAAATATATCGAATTTTAAAATGCCAAGCTTCCTTAGGTTTGACCTGTTTACCCCCCCCCCCCCCCCCCACCCTATCCCCACTAAATTTATTTCATCTTCTAACGGACATTCCCCTTCTATCCTTTGGGGTTTCTTCACTTGCGTCATGTTAAAATCTACGATCGATGGGCGCTTAGTTATTAAAATATGTAAGGAAGTGACCTTATTATATACGATGTGGAGATGTGACTCCATGTCTCTTCATCATAACTCTTGAGTGCTAATTCAATGTGAACATCTTGCCAATCTGAAGTATTGGAAATAATTTCGAACTTCATTCAAGGGTGAGTCAAAAAGTTCTCAGATAAATGCCATACCTTTAGATAGAACAAAGATTTACATGCTCGAAAATGTCTTTTGGGCTTCCATGATAACATAAAACTATCTATGAAAGGTTAAGATTTTGTCAGGTCACACTGTTACATAGCTCGCAATTTTCATCCCTTCAGATGGCAAGTTTGGGATCAGAGCCAGCATTAAATTTTTACCCAAACTGAGCTGGAAACCTGTTTAGATCCTGTTTAGAAACTTAGCAACAGGCTTAAGAGGGCTCTGCACTATGTAGAGCAGTCACTCATGATTAGATAAATGGCTTGTAAGAGGGAAGAGTGCAATTGGGTGACGTTCCACGAGGAGCGGGACTCATTACGGCAAGAAATAAAGAAAATTTTTATTGTATGCGGAACATAGTGGAACAACACCGATGAGTAACCATTGAGGAAATTGTCAATGAATTAGGAATTGCGCATGTACCAGCGATTTCAATGCTCATGGTGGGCACGGTTTATTTTAAAATTGTTGAAGGAGCAATAGCTGTTCCAAAGAACTGAAATTCCTTTGACATCTTTTGGTATCTGTGTTGCCGAATATGGAACCTAGATCTAAATCTTCCATGCAATCCAGACCTAGCTCCCTTAGACATTTTTTGATTCCAAAACTGCAAAAAAAACTTGAAGGCATTCGGTTTACGTCTTTAGATGAATCAAAAAGCATATAATTTCATGGCGCCAGAGACAATCCACAAAATTCTACCATGAACTAATTTCCATCTGGAAATGTGGTTTCAATGGTGCATAAACAACAATGGATCCTTTGTAGGAAAATGAAGGTAAACACTTGTTAAATAAATACGTTATGAAATTTGTCTCAAAACGTTTTAACTAACTCTCGTATCACAGCACGCTTTAGGTCTAATTAACTTTGGGAGTTTATGTAGTCTGGAAGATTGGGATATTGAGCTTGAAGATCGCAAAAAGTTGACCTTGCGCTCGACAGTTTTCCGTAGGCTTCATTCTACCTTCAATTGGATTTCGTTTGCTCTCTCTCCTTCCCCCCTCCCCCTCTACGCAGAAATAAAAAAATTGCCAAAATAGTTTTGTCTTGTAGTGGATTAGGACAACAGCTGCAGCAATAAGAGAAATCGGAATTCAAAAACCAAGTGGAGTTCGATTTTCCGGGTTCTGTGACTCCATTATCAGATTTTGCTTAAACCCCTTCCCTTAAACACTTATTGGGTTCGTAGGGATGTGTGAATGACTTACCTCCGCGTGATGCACCCTGGGTAACGTATACTCATACCGCAAAAAAGTCTATTAACCGGCAGTTGACTTCTGACTTCAAACTACCATAACCCCACTGTAATTCATATTCCACCACTAACACATTACTCATTTACCTTTTTTCCACCTCTGCATCTGTCTGCCTCTTTAGAATGTGTGAATCACTCTTCTGTGTCTCACCCCTCCCATTATTTTACCACTTTGATGTTCCTCCTCCTGTCTATGAAGCCTGAGGTCAACTAAAGTGCAAGTGATAACCATCAAGACACCTGCCATTTGGTATAAATAAATAAATTATTGTGTTTGTTCGTTTTAGCACAATGAGCAAATAATTCCATGCTGAATGTAACTTGTACTGCCAAAAAGTACTTGCCATAAAAATACAGGATATTAATACGTTTTTATGTAAGAAGGAAAGTCATTAGAAGTAGAAGTAAATTGAAATGCAGAAAAGGAAATTCAGTTGATTTAAGCTTTCAAATGAAGCGGAAAAGCACATAATCGCATGGTGTCAGCGACAGTTCCAAAAATTCTACCCTGGGGAATTTACAGATATATGACCAGGTAATACTTATGTCTCTTCTTCGAGGGGATATTTAGGATACCAGATAAAGCATAGGGGGGGGGGAGGGTCAAGAGTTCTCGAAGCCATTTGAGTAGCAGCAACATTTGATAGTAGCTTTTGTTAAGACTAGTGGTACATGTTTAATTTTTATGTATTTTCTTTATCTTACTTTTCCAAAGTCTATTTGAAAATATTCGGAATTGATCAGTCCCTTTTAGGAATGATTGGCAAGGTGACTCCCATCTTTAAAGTTGTAAGGGCTGAGGTTAGTGTAAAAAACAATTTACGACACTTTCTGTTCTACTAGCTAATACATTTTTTTTCGTAAATTCCACAGTAATTATGAAAGAAGTCTAAGTTAAACTGCTAGGTTTATAGCGAATATAAAAATATTCCCCAATATCCGATGTGACTGGTTAAACCACAATGTTCAAGGCAACTTTCATAATTTCAATAAGTGAGTTCAAACCTGACCGAATTTGAAATGTTTATCAATATTAGGATAGAAAATATTAAGCAACATTCCAACTTTTAGTTGCATTAATAAAAGAAAGCTTAATGAAAACAAATATGGCAATATGGTATGTTTGAAATTTTACTAAATATGGGAGTTAATGGACCCCTGAACTCTACGTTGAATTTCCAATCAACCAAAAAAAAATGCCACAAAGGAAATAAAAGGCAGTAGAAACTTCACCATTAATTTAATAAATTCATTCATATAAGGAAAAATATTAAGTCAAAATTGATGATAATGCAAGTTCATTAACCATAATTTAAAAATAAAAAATTCCAATTAAATAATATGAATTCATTTGCGCGACTTCTAATGGAAAAAACTGGTTTAAATTCACCTGGGTAGGATAGGATAAACATTTAATTATAGATATCCGTAGATCAAACCACCACACTCATTCCGAAATCTATTTCCTCCATGCTATAGCCAAGATCATTTATTTGGAAAATTGGATTAAATTCATTTAGTAACCAAGAATCTATTTAGCAAAACAAAAGTGATGTTTATCATCGAAAAACAACAAAATTAAGGTACACAATTAATCCTTAAGTGAAAAGATTGGTAAAAGCTTGAACCATGGTATTATTAGAAGCGATTGCATGCAGTTCATTTGGTCTGGATTTAAGGCATTAAGGAGGAAACTTGAATCTTTATTAAGACTTGTGAAAAATTTTATTAAGTCGGGATAAGTAACACGCAGGGATTTCAGAGCTAGGGGTTTACTTTCGAAGATATTTTTTGGTGTCAGGCCAATTAGCTGTCATCTGCTCCCATTCCTCCTTTTCGAAATGGTAAGCGACATCAGCAGGTGGTTGGGAAGTCAGTTCGTTCGCTTCCGTAGTGGTAGTTAGAGTAGGATTTGCAGTCTTCGAAAGACATTCCCAAAATATCGGAACTTTATATACCACTTTCTCCGCATAAACTCTCTTAATGCTTTGCAGATACTTGCACGGGTAAGGAATCTTGTGAAGGAAAGTATTGATGGCATGAGGCGACATTTTCGACAAATACTTGGAGAAATTTGGAGCGCTGGAGAGTATGTATACAAGAGTGTCCGGTTGCGCTTCAGTTACTAAGGCGGCCAGGTCATAATGTGATTCAATTACATAGCGAACAGTGTCTGGTTGCATAAAAACGAGGGTGTCTGCTAAATCAATTGGAATGTGTGGCATAGCCCGAATAAGAACTTCGGCCTTTGTTGGAACTGAGAAAGAATCTGTCTGACACAGCATGCAGTAATAGCTGACCGTAGGAAAGCAGTCGCAAGTACAGTCCTTTGTTACTTTCTTTTTGGCTCGACCTACACCCCCAACTTTGTCCATTTTTTTAGTACTACGCGAAGGACTATTGGCACATAATTGATCGTTTTTGCATGCTTCAATGATATTTCCTTCCGCATCTTCGTACACTCGGTCAAGATTCAATGCGGCAGAGATGCTCAAAAGCAGGAGAATGGATAATAGCGACATTTGTGTACAATTTTACTCTTTTGGAAACATTAAGTTAGTCAGACTATTTATATGCACACAGTTTGCACTCAACTCATTTCCTTCATTTGTGATAGGGCGGGTCAGCATTTTGGCATTGAAGCCAAATGCTGGAGTTGCATCGGACTAGGGGTGGTTTGATTAAGATGATTTATCCCATATGATTTAGTTTCATCATGAGTAATTCATGGGCAATGCAAAAATCACCATGCTTCTCATCATATGAATATTTACTAATCCACTTATTTAAATATTTATGAAAAAAAGAAGCAATTATTATATAATTTTAATGATGTTATGAAAACTTTAATGTCTTAAGTATTTACTTCGGTGAGTCAGTGTGATTTCATTTCGTTTCACCAAGGAACTCATCTGTACCAAATAGATGAATTTCCATTAGCTCCGTTTTTCTGCCTTGGTTGATCGTTTTCTTGGCACTTGACATTCTGTCCCATTGTAAGGGCTTTTTGAGATGCGCGATAGACTTGATTTAACCTGAGGAACGCTTAGCCATACGGCAAACAAGTCAATAAATCGGTAGTTGAGATCTGACTTCAAACTATCATGGCCCGATTCTATATCTTATTCGACCACTTCCACAGTACTCATCTAGCTTTCTTTCTAAACTTTTGTGTTTGTCCCTTTATTACATCTGTGAATCACTCTTCTGTTCCACCTCCCTAATTGAATTTTTATCAGTTTGATGTCCCTCTGCTCTGCAAAGCTCAAAGCCAACAAGAGGGTAAATGATGACTATCATAAAGCCTGCCTTTTGTTATAAATAAATACAGTCTAATTTTTAGACCCACATCATTCTGATATGTGTCTCACGATCCTCGGGTTATTCTCTCTGTGTTCAGCACAGCTTTTCAAGCAGCTGTATTTCACCTCCTTGACTTTTCCTCACTGAGCAAATCACTTTATCTTACGTGGATAATAGGCCAGTAGGAACAGTGCGGTCGCTTGGATAAATTTGCGACGGTGACAGGCACGGCTCATCCAATGACCTTCATCTCTCTGTTGTAACAATTCCTTCTACCAAAGTATTTATAATTCTGCTTCAATTGAACGAATGATATTCACGTACCAAGTTAGTGCTGATTTGCATATATCTGTGGTATTTTACCTCTGACTTAATTGACCGCGATTCGGAGGCCTAGTTATACGCCCCACGGCCACATCCCCCCAGCCCGTGAGTAATTCTATCAAATAGAGGTTAGTATAAACAATTTCACCAGTGCCAGAGAAACATTATAATTGGTGGACTGGATGACTGCTACCTATTTCCATATTATGGTTTAATTAATCATTTCTTTTACTCTAAGTACGCATAATGTAATCGACAAAAAAATAGAGTCCTTCATTGTGCACAACTGAACTGAACCGTCTCCCATCCGGCATTTTGTAAATAAGGATCTTTCTTGAAGATTTCATTAACCAAACTGAGTAACTGGAAACGTTTGTTGAGGTTTCTCAAATAGAATTTTGTTTCAACAGAAATTTGCCTTTCTAAACACAGGCATTCGAAAGACTACATATCTTCTCGTTTGTTAAGTTACGTTCTAATTGTCCATTTTATTGGGCAAAATGCTAATTATTGAAAATCCATAGGTAATCACAACGATAATTTTATTGTATCACTGGAGGCGTACTAGTTGTCAACAATCCAGTAATGAATCTATAATTTTAATGATATTGGTAGTAGTGACGTCTAAACAAATGTTAATCTATCTCCTTCATTTTGAAACTGTGGGACACGTTATCGCTCTGCGCGTCATCGTATGCCTGCATGTCTGCTCGCCAGGATTGGAAGGTGCGGCCGTACAACTCTGCGTGCAGCGACCGTACAAACAGTGACCAATCATCAACCTCTGTTTAACCTAATCCCACCCCATCCTGATCATGAGTAGCTCCCTACGTGTACACACTTGGTTCGCAATATACGTCCTGAATAAACGTGCTCCATGCTACACGTCTGTTTCCTTTATAGCTAGGCCATAGCTTAGCTTGTTCTGGGAGTCTAGCAAGATGTTGGAGAATCTGCCATAGAGACTTCTGAGCCGGGCAGGCTTTACTATCGTAGCAATCCGCTACAAAACAACC
>UZAE01001439.1:0-13361 GCA_900617975.1 Rodentolepis nana
GTAAATAAGTTCTAGAGGGTTACTGTTAAGCATGTTTTCGATTTCCTTTCCAGCTATGTTTATGTTCTTATAGCCCCATCTGGTGGAATGGGCGTTGAAATCTCCTAATACTACAGTTTTGTGTGAGATGTTCAGAAGATCAAAGTTGGGTCTATTCTGGGGTGAATTATAGACTGCGTATATCTTGAAGTTGTTTTGACATTTCTAAACATTTAATCTGATTATTTCACATTTGTCTTGTGTCGAGCCCATACTCTTGATTAGATCGTAGTGTGAGGTGAGGCCTTCTTTAGCTCCAGTTAGAATTCCACTTGTAACTTGCCGTTATTTAGGTAGAAGGTATATGGAGTAACCTGAGAATTAGTAGTATTTGAGGTTGTCATCCGTTGGTTGACTTCCATGTTTATGAATATGTCTATATCATAGGTTAGTAGAATTTTCTGGATTTGGATCTTCGTGTCCTGTGACATCCCTCCAGCATTCCACTGAAGGATCTGCAGAAGGCGTGATTCTCCATGACAAGGGCGATTTGTCTTATAGCTTCGTTTCAAGTTGATCATAATAATTTAAAGTCAACTGCCGAGTTATAGGCTTTTTTGTCATATGAGTATAAATTAACCAGGGTGCACCACGTGGAGGTAAGTCTATTACACACCCAACAACTTGTGGGATAATATTTTATAAAAAAAGCATTTAAATTCATAATTAAAATTAAAGTTCACCAGGGACTAAATTTTCCCATGAGTTATGAAAAATGGATAGTATCTCTATTTCACTAAAATTTTATTTAAAAAAATTCGTGAACCAGGAGCAGTCACTATATGACTAAAGACTATATGACCCGAAGAAGATTGATTTTCGATATGCATCAGGCTTTGTCTTGCGATTGGTCAATGCAGACTACTGCTCCTCATGCCACTTTCTTCATTCTTCATTTTTCGTTCGACAGATTCTACATACAACAATCGTAATTGTGTTCTACGACATGAGTCTTTTCAATAAAGATACTCTACGACATTTTAAAAATCTTCAATTTGTTGTCCTTGCTGATACCTTGGATAACTCAGTGGAAGACGCCATTGATTACCTGGGAAGAAACGGTAAGAAATTGGCTTAATTTCCTCATTTTACTCATTTGCTAAATAATAAATTTGGGATTGTTAAATCGGGTTTGCGTTAATGTTTTGGTGTGGTACAGAAGCTAGGCTGTCTTGAAGATGAGATATGAGTCAATTAACAGCGTGTTTGCAACATAGAAGGTTCGACAATGACTCCTATGGTCAAGGTTTAGTTCATTTTAATAGGCTTTACACATGAAGTTAATGAAGCATTTGCGGTAAAATGCTTATTTTAAGCCTATGGTTTATCCTACAGTTATATTTAAATAAAACTCGGGGTTTCGCTAGTTTTATTTATATAGATTGGTGCGATTCGCAACCCTGGCAACAGTAAAAAATGAAAGGGGTATGCCGAGAAGAGAAAAATGGATTAATTTGAAGTCAGAATTATAATTCAGCTGCACTTTGTGCAACTTACAAATCTCGTCCAACTTAAAGCAGTTACTGTCTCATGCATATGCTTGGTTTAAGGATGTAAGTTACGCAAAATTATGCAAAGTAAATTGTGGTGGTAAACTGTCAATCAAAATTTAAAAAGAGAGGGAGAGAGACTGATAAACATGGCACAACTGATGAATTTCGGATTCTTGAACGAAAGGCGCTCATTTGGAAAGTATTCCTCAGTCTAAAGGGGATAGAAACGGATTAATTGACTCGTTGACAGATCGATTTCGCTATCGCCACTTCTTGTTCCCTATACCATTGACAAAGCCTTCCTAAGATCGATTTCAATTGCTTCTTCCAATTTAAATTGTTCAATTTTTTTGTAACACTGAGAGTAAAAATTATATATATATATATATAGTATACTTTTATTGCTGGAGCATATGCTATATTACCTCTTTAGGCATTCCCCACAAAATCACACTTCCCCAGCCTGATATAGACATAGCGGCTGATCTAGTCTTCTCAATGATTCTTCAAGTCAACTACAAGGTTACTTCCATTCAAGCCAACCATAACGGTCATACTTCTCGAGCAGAAAGTGTGTACTTTACGAGGAATCTCCGAGAAAAGATCGTTGGAATCATTGGTTTAGGTAAGTTTTGTGTTACTGAGATATGAAGCTACTATTCTCCTTCTTCCAGTGTTGATGTCATGCTTTCATGCCCACCATTAATTATTTCTTATTTAATTTTTCTTAAATTGGTTACCGATTTGTCTCCGTATTCTAGCTTTCTCACGTAGAGACCTATGTTCTTTTCTAGATAAGTTCACATTTCAGTTTACTAACTAATGAGACAAGATTCGTTTCGAACCCCTTTTAAACCAGAAATCTAAGCAACTATTTCTCATTTTCCAGTCAATATGAAGGCTAGGAAGGATGACAGCATACATTCCCTTTATTTTCAAATCTTATTGTCAAGTCTAACAGAGCGTTTGAAAAGTCACCGAACACTCAATTATAAGGTATTTTAAATCAGCTGTCTAGACTAGAGTAATATATCTCCATTTTAACTACCCATGATAAAGGGAAAACTCCAGCGAATATTAAAGTGAAGGAATGGAAATAAAAAAGAGGGATAGCGGAGATATTAAATAGGTCAAGAAGAAGTTGCCAGGACATCAAGAGATTTACTTCATTTTACTTCTGGGATTACTCAGCCGTTCATATTCTCCTTGAGAGAATAGCTATTCTCGTGACGTGTTAATGTGGGTGGATGGGATTATGTCCACAAAACTCAGAGCATCTTGCCATTTTGAAAAAATGAAATTGTTAGTCATGATATTCCTCTAATATTTGCAAATGGATTTCATAAAGCGTAAGTACAAAGTGGGTTCAATTTGGATTTAATCAATCTAAAATGAAGCTTTTCTTTTTCAATATGGTATAAAGTGGCTTTAATTTAGCCATAATTAAGTTTCCTGTTTGGGTTTTCTTGAGTTAAGAGTGATACTACACGATTTAAGCAATTTCCCGTTTCTCTATTGGGACAGTTGGCTAGCTGCGTTATTATTGGCCAGCAGAGATGCTAATGTTCGGTTGACCCGAAAGCGCACTTCCTTCCGGCTATTTTTTTCTCCAGTGTGTTAAAACTTGACAGCCATATTTGTGTCCTTATGTGGTAGACTCTGCTCTTAGACCAAGGGGGCGGGTGGGGGAGGGGGGGATTAATTAGGGTCTCAATGTGCCTATGGCGTGAATATTAAATAACGCACGGGTCGGAAGTCCACTCAAACCCCATCTTGCTCCTCCTCCCACTTATTGAATTGGTGAAAATTTGTTAAATTCTAAAGAAAATTTAATAAAATTGTTAGTTAAGATAGTATATCAATTATATTTGATAGTTAGTAACTTTTAAGAGAAAAATTGAAATGTCGCCATGTTAAAATTATGTTGGCTAGCATAAGTAGCACTCTCTGTTCTGTTGCTGGAGTGAGGTTTAGTTCGAAACTACGAAGATCTATTCCCCAATGTCTTTTTTCTGTCCAATAAATTTTCGTAGTACCGATGACTATGACCATCAAACAAATAATTTATATTTTTCTCGCAGTTAGTGTTCTATTATTTCTTACTATGAGTCAACTTCCGTTCTCAACCGCACAAAACACCCATATTGTATCGGCTTCGAGCATTCGAAACCAGGTTTTATGTATGGGAAAGTTCGATCTTCCCATTTTTGAAGGTTGAGTGTTCAATAATGTGTGGAAATCGCTTCACCTTCCTTGTAAAGACTTAACTTCAGAGTCATAGTTGGGTGCTGAAGCTTTTCAAGGGGACTTTTGTCCTCGAATATACCATCTATTCAGCTTCTACTATGCACGTTGAATACTATTCCTCTCGCTGTGTTTTAAACGGCCTATG
This sequence comes from Rodentolepis nana, assembly GCA_900617975.1. Classification (NCBI taxonomy): domain Eukaryota; kingdom Metazoa; phylum Platyhelminthes; class Cestoda; order Cyclophyllidea; family Hymenolepididae; genus Rodentolepis; species Rodentolepis nana. Next base: position 3,925 of record UZAE01001439.1, read on the forward strand.
ATTTCCACTCTACGTTAGATGACTTTAAATAGAGCACAAACTATTGGAGGATGTTTCGAATAGTCGTAATCGAATGTGCTTGAATATCACTTACTGTCCCTTGTTGTTGTTGTCGTCTCTTGTCACCACGAAGCTAAACACTACAGCGTTATTTAGCTCGACAGTCATCATCATTCACAAGGGAGTACATACAGGTAAAGAGCCTATTCAAATTATTTATTTGGAGAGTTAATTGATCCAATATATATCTTGAATACCCCCCTAAATGACTTTCACTTTCAGACGCAATTGGCTTAGCTGTCGCTAGACGATGCTCTGTATTTGGACTCAAGGTCGTGGTGTATGATCCAACTCTTCCTGAAGGAAGGTGCAGTGGTTTTGGCTTTGAAAAGGTGGACTATCTTGAGAAATTACTACCTCTTTGTGACTTTCTTTCTTTCCACTCCTGTTGGTTGGAGGTGGATTACATTAGTCAAATTGATATTTCTGGACACAGACTCGGAATAATTAGGAAAGGTACGCCTGATAATCTAATTCGTTGTTCAATTTTGCGAGCTAACTGAAATCTAAAGCAGCATATATTCACCACCAAGTTTGGTCAATCACATTGGTTAATTCTGGCCGACAGGAAGGGTGGAAGAAAGTGGCTTCCTCATAGAAGTGGTTCAGGGATGCCTGACCTCTACCCAAGTTAAGCTTTCGATAATCCATCTCAAAAATCAACTCTAGAGATTAGTTTCAACTTAATTTCCTTTGTCATATCCCAAAATTTAAATAATAAATTTTTTCACCTAGATGAAAGATACAAGGAATGGTTTTTGCCACCTAAACACTCTTTTTGAATAAAGGCAGAATAATCAAGTGGCAAACCAATTTGCTTGTCAAGTAGGTGTCGTGAAGTTATCATTAGTCCTGGAGCTGACTTCGGGGCTTCACAGAGAGGCGAAGGAACATCAGAGTGAGAAAAAATTGAGAGGGGTAACAGAAGAGTGATTCACAGATGCAAAAGAGACAGACAGACAGACGCAAAGGCATAAAAAGGTGAGGTGATTACTGTGGAAGTAGTCGAATATGACATACAATGGGGTGAGGGTAGTTTGAAGTCAGAAGTCAGCTGCCGGTTAATAGACTTTTTTGCCTTATGAGTATACGTTGCCCAAGGTGCACCACGTGGAGGTAAGTCTATCGCACACCCCCCCCCCCCCCTATGGGAAGTAGTTCTGAGCTTTAAGCTTCTGTTTTGATTACCTTACAGTTGCAACTTTTGACAACCAATCACTTTGAAATCATTTTTGTTTACATTGTGTAAATATTGTAAAAAAATTGAAGGAAACATCACAATATATATATATATATATATATATATCGAGTTCTGCCAGCCCCAAACTTGCCATTATCTCATCTCCATCAAGAAAGATGTTGAAAAGGATATGAAATTGGCTAATCTGCTCGGCTATCTCAAGAAAAAATGAATTAAAGCGACTACGAAATCGGCCAATAATCGGTGAAAAGCAAGCTTTGACGATGGCAATTCATTTAATTTAAATTACAGAACATAACCTAACTACTCCGGTAATATTTCATGACACCGCTCGAAAAAAATCTAATGAGGTGAAGTTCATTGATATCCTGATGTTGATCTCACTCTCTCAGGTACTCTAATTATCTCATTTAGTTAGGCCCAGAGATATCCCTTTGGCAGTCAACAACCTCTCCCAGAGTAGATGGACTTGTGAAATATTGCACAAGAGCACCGGTAGGAAGCCTGAAGAAGGATAACTGATTGTGTCAACTGTTGTCCCCTTTATCGATCATTTTACCAAAGGGCCTGGTTTAGTAAAGCTTGAGTAAGTAATAACTATAGCTCTCAAGTAAGCTAGCGAATACTCGATAAGTTTAGAAGGTGAATTACTGATACGTTAGTGTACTTCAATGGCACTTTCTGTTAGCCGATGTCCATCGTTTCTCACAATTTAAATAGCAAAACTGTTTACGCATTGTCGTAGGTACTGCTGATAAGTCTTGTTTATTTTATAATCGAAACAATGCAAAAAAAGCAAAACTACATTCTCAGACACAATAATTAAAATATTTAACTTTAAGCAAATTAATTATTTTCTCCAACTTTGAAATAATAACAACAACAATATATATATATATATATATATATATATATATTAAGGACCTTATGTAATCATTTTACATTAAGACATAATTTTCCTTGAAAAAAAATCATGCAGTCAATTAAAGTTAATTCCGTTTAATTACTAGTTTATTTAGTTATGATGAAGTCAGTTGTATGTCTGTGTTTTGTTCCAATGCTGCTTTGTGCAAGCGAGAGCCGATAATGATAACCCATGGCCACCTTTGATTCACGTCTCTAATCAGCTTGAAGTCATTTTCCTCCTCAAAATTTCACTTTGAAGCGGAAATGGGATTTCAATTACGCCTTTCTGGACATCCTAAGCACCACCCATTGCTTATTCAATAACAATGGGGAGGAATACGAGAAAGGGTTGGGGGTGGGTGGGTGGGTGGGTGGGGGGGGGGATACATGATGAGAGGCATAATCTTGAATTACCTCCTTGCTTAATCTCTAAATTACTTCTTTCTATCAACTCATAGAAGCGAGTCTAATTTGCCTAACCAACCGTGTAAACTTCGATTATTTGGCCCTTACCAGAAGTCTTAACCAGGGTAACATCGAAAGTGTCGTTCTCACAAAGAAGCATGTCGCCAATCTTCTCTCTCTGCATACCTCAATTTCAGGTAAGCTACTGCATTATTACCCTTTTAATGTCATAAAGTATAAAAATGAACTTTGTGCTCTTCTTGGCTAATTTAATCCACAAACATATTTTCATTTCTAAGAAATTTATTTTCGAGGAATATATTGTAGAAGGAAATAAAGCATTTATGGTGGTATCTTAACGATAATCATTTTGTGTCTGTAGTGCAATAGTTAATGTGGCAATTCAGATTCGATTAAAGACCTAAAATACCGGATCTAGTTCGTTAATTCCGCATATGGAAAATCTCACTTCATTTTCTGATAAGTTAATATCCAGTTGATTGGGTATATGCAAGTCCTAGGTGTTGATCAGCATTTACTGTTGGTAAATGCGTTCTGCAGACAAGTGAAAGGCTTATCCCAGCTACGAAAGTGTCTACAAAGTAGCTGGCAAGACAAAAAATTATTGAAGTTGGTATGGACTTAAGTAAAAGGGTCAAACAGAAAAATGCTTTACGCTTCTGAAATCCATTTGACTTCGTAAGTCAGAACTCTGTTTGTTGTTGTACTGGTTCACTCCTTTCAATCTGTTGAAAGTTAACTTAAATAGAACAGAGGAGATAAGAGTCCTTCAGAAACGAGGATGAGCACTACTTTACAAATTTGCATTGGCTTTTGTCACAACTGACAACTTTCCACTTCTTCTTTAACTGAAGAACGCGCACATATCCAAATATACCATTTATTATAGTTAGAGACGCGATCCGCATTCAATGCTTGCTTTTAATTTAATCCTAGAGGATATCAGGTCATTGTCAAACATCCATGAGATTAACCCCGGCAAGCTGATAACAAAAGAATCGCTTATTACACATCGTCAAAATGTCTGCGATTTTGTGTTAAGCATTCTCAATGAGCTGGGGAGACGAAGTAGTCCACAACCAACTGGAACGCAGAAACTTAGCCCAGTTGAAAATCAGTGCCCAACCAATTCCATTAAGTCAGAAGTGACAACCAAAAAGCAAGTAAAAATCTACCAAGAAGGGTTAGAAACCGAAGGTACGCTTATTTCAAATAATCAAAGTTGTCTTCATTATTATTTGTGAATGATACAGTAATTTATATTTTGAAGTGAAAGAACCAAAGGACCATCATTACAATCGCATGTTATTCTCAATTGATACCCTTGTTGAATCTGGAGAAGACCCCGAAAGAATATCTTAACACCTGGAAAAGATGCAGAAGATATTGTTTCCCATTTTTATTATTACATGAAAATCTTAAGAAATCCTTTTCATATTATTTGAATAAAATCCTCCTCTTTTAACGCATTCGGTTTGAGAATAATGAAACTTGCTTTAAGATTAATGAAATTAATGCGATAAATTCTACTAGTACACCCGTGCAGTCTTTGTGTGGTGGAATGAAGATCAATTGACCAGCCAAATAGCACCTTTTAAAGTACAAATTCCAATGAATAACGTCAATTCATCCTAATAGAATGGGTGTTTTCATAAAGCTGAAATCCCAAGTTTTACATTACAATGGAGTTTTAAAGCAAAGAAATGCACCGCCGGAGTTTTAAAATCAACCCAAGTTGGCTCACTTTAAGTTCCGAACCTTTCTAAAGGAGCTTTTGGCGGACGAGTGACTCATATCAGTCACGAGAACAGGGAAATGTGGAGATAATGAGTGGTGCATCCATTTGATTCCATGTTCACCATAGGATTCATGTAAGGGGGAAATGATTGGAAGTAAAACATTAGAAACCACTTAATTTACTTTTTTTGATGACAGGACAAAAAAATGCAATCTTCGACAATGCGAAAACAATGTAACACTTAAGAACAGAAGGGGGGGGGGAGATCGCTTTTAATGGAAGTATTTAAGTGGGAGGCAAGGAAGCAGGAGCTTCAAAACCACCAACTCAATTGTTTATTCATTAGTTCAAGTTTGACCAGACATATCACTTTAAGTGCCTAATCTTCTTCATACGAAAAATATGAAAGACACTATTTCCTTCGATTTCTAAACCATCCATTTTCACATAATTCGTGTAGCATCCAAATGAACTGTGGTTTTCAGCTTTTAATTTAATTCGTCATTTAATCTCCATTAAAACGCGACGGCGAGGGACTTGGTTTGTGCCATTGTCCTAGTGAAGACGGTTCGTACATCAATCTTTCGCACTTAAGATAATCGCTATTCGTCCACTAGCTAGTTCATTAACACTCTTTGTGTCTGTCCATCTCGTTCACACCTCCCCCCTCTCTCTATTAAGCCCGAAGGCAGGTAAATAGCTGTCAAAGCGCCTGCCATTTGCCATGGCCAAGTACTGATTAGTGGGGGTGTGCGATAGACTTACCTCCACGTGGTGCACCCTGGGCAACGTATATTCATACGGCAAAAAAGTCCATTGACTGGCAGTTGACTTCTCACTTCAAACTACCATCACCTCACTTTATGCCATATTCGACTATTTCACAGTACTCACCTCACCTTTTTTCTACCTTTGTGTCTCTGTCTCTTTTACATCTTTGAAACACTCTTCTGTTCCCCCCCCCCCCTCTCGACTTTTTTAAATTTGATGTTCCTTCCCTCTGTGAAGCCTGAAGTCAACTAAAGGGCTAATAATAACCATCAAGACGCCCGCCATTTGATATAAATAAATAAATAAGTACTGATTAGTGTTCATGACGGATCATAGATTTTGCATGGGTTAACAGGACATTTTTCATTGGATTATATCTGATCAAAGGATCTAGAGGGGCCAACAAGTAAATTTCTTCAATGAATAGACACATCTGTCAACTTAATATGGCTAATGTGCAAGCCGTCAGCTCCACGCTATGCCATTGTATAAGTATCCTCGCCCATGAGTTTGAGTTTACTACATTTGGCTTCACATTGCTAATTAGAATACTCACACAACTAACCTTCTCTTCTTTTAAACCCCTTAGCTGAACTTACTGAAAGTTAAATATTTGATATTTAGAGCCTAGGAAATAACAGATGATTGGAATTTTCTGTGGAAAAGAATATACCCCCTTCTAATGATGAATGTTAGCGCACAGAGGGCTTTTTGCGGCAAAAGTGAAATCAAAGAGTTTTGAGGAGTGTACCAAGATATTTTTAATTCGTCCCTACTTTGAATGGACGGATGGATACATTGAGAAGCCGTTTAAAATTGGTCACTTAACTAGCTTGTGAGAATAGCACATATGGAGAGCGTGAATACCACCCCTACAACTAAGCTACTTAGGTACACTAGGCGGGTTTATGGGGTAGCACAATCAAGCCCAACACTAACCCAACAACCACTGCCCACTTCTCCCCTGCTCATACCTTTACCCCCATACAAGCCCTCTCACTCTCTCTCTCTCGCCAAATGTATCCAAAAATCTCGATATTTTTTGCGTTTTGAGGGAGGAGGTGAGATTCAATTAAGTTGTTGGCTATAATTCCTTGAATTGTCGAATAAAGTACTTTCATTTGAGAAAATCCTGTCGACAAATATTGTCTTCAGAGGCTTACGTTGCGGACACTTGATTCGCCCGTGTTAGGGAAATCTTGTGCCCATATACTTGGCACAAAATACCATCGAATTCAATAAGTTATGTGTCTATGATCCCTCCGAAGACATATTTCAAACCAAATAAACGCGAAAATACATAAATTTAACGAAACAATGAAGCGAATCCGAAAAATGGAATTTTAACATGCTTTTAATTAATTTTCTTGTAGTAGTTAAATGGTGAGTCAAATAACTTAAACGTATATCGCCATGCATATCTCACGTTAGTTTACGTTGTTTGAATTCCGTAAAATTTATCCCTGATTACAGGTAACAGTGAAAAGGAAATGAAATCGCTGGGTATTGGTCGAAAATTCTTTAATTCCGAGGAAATGAATGCAGACGCTTCTTCGTTATATACTTGACTTATACCGTGGCAGCTCGGACTCAGTGGAAGTTAATAGTGAGTGGTTAACTTGCTGAAGGTATGTCTTCCCAAGATTCTTTACAAAATCCCTGAAAGCTCATTCTAACCTACCAGTGTGGAGAAAAAAGTAAAATTCCTCTGAACCTCAATAAAATCGCCATTTCCACATACCCACCTACTTTAATTATTTATTTATTTATTTCAAATGGCAGGCGTTATGATAGGTATCATTAGCCCTTTAGCTGACTTCTGGCTTCACAGAAAGGAAGATGAACATCCAAGTGGTAAAAAGTCGAGAGGGGGACAGAATAATGATTCACAGACGTAAATGAGACAGACAGACACAAAGGTAGAAAAAAGGTGAGGTGAATATTGTGGAATTATTCGAATATGAAGAGTAATGGGGTCACGGTAGTTTAAAGTCAGAAGTCAACTGCCGGTTAATAGACTTTTTTGCCGTATGAGTATACGTTGCCCAGGGTGCACCACGTGGAGGTATGTCATTTGAGTATACGTTGTCCAGGGTGCACCACCTGGAGGTAAGTCTATCGTGAGTATACGTTGCCCAGGGTGCACCACGTGGAGGTGTATGAGTATACATTGCCCAGGGTGCACCACGTGGAGGTAGCCGAATGAGAATACGTTGCCCAGGGTGCACCACGTGGAGGTAAGGTGTAGGGAGAAGTCAACTGCCAGTTAATAGACGTATGGGTTGCCCAGGGTGCACCGCGTGGAGGTAAGTCTATCGCAACAACTGCCGGTTAATAGACTTTTTTGCCGTATGAGTATACTTGCCCAGCGGTTTATAGACTTTTTGCCGTATGAGGTCTGTTGCCCAAATATGACATACAGTGGGGTCATGGTAGTTTGAAGTCAGAGGTCAACTGCCGGTTTATAGACTTTTTGCCGTGTTAGGGTTAGATCAACTGCCGGTTTATAGACTTTTTTGCCGTATGCGCATACACAATGACATACAGTGGGGTGATGGTAGTTTGAAGTGAGAAGTTGTGACATATAGTGGGGTGAGGGTAGTTTGAAGTCAGAAGTCCACTGCCGGTTTATAGACTTTTTGCCGTATGAGTATACTTTGTAACATACAGTGGGGTCATGGTAGTTTGAAGTCAGAAGTCAAGGCATACAGTGGGGTCATGGTAGTTTGAAGTCAGTGGTCAACTATACAGTGGGGTGATGGTAGTTTGAAGTGAGAAGTCAACTACCAGTCAATAGACTTTTTTCCGCATAAGTATACGTTGCCCAGGGTGCACCACATGGAGGTTGTAAGTACACGTTGCCCAGGGTGCACCACGTGGAGGTAGCCGTATGGAAGTGATAAGTCAACTGCCGGTTAATAGACTTTTTTGCCGTATGAGTGGGTTGCCCAGGGTGCACCGCGTGGAGGTAAGTCTATCGCAACAACTGCCGGTTAATAGACTTTTTTGCCGTATGAGTATACGGTGCCCAGGGTGCACCACGTGGAGGTAAGTCTAAATATACATTGCCCAGGGTGCACCACGGAGGTAAGTCTATTGCACACCCCATGATACCTATCATAACGCCTGCCATTTGAAAGTACGTTGTCCAGGGTGCACCACGTGGAGGTAAGTCTATCGTATTCTTAAGAATAATTGTTTAGAAAACCAGCAAGGGTTGAAAGTTGCCCAGGGTGCACCACGTGGAGGTAAGTCTATCGCACGCTGTCCAGGGTGCACCACGTGGAGGTAAGTCTATCGCACACACCCCTCCGCTTCCAAATAAGATGTTGATAGTGAAGGCATATTTCCAGGGTGCACCACGTGGAGGTAAGTCTATCGCACACCCACTTGGCTCTCCCCTCAAATTTCAACCCTACACGGATGGGCTACTTTAATTATATAAGTACAAATTATTTAAATAAATAAATTTCATAACATTGGCGCTTTTCTACCAAAGATGGTGGCTAGCATCCTCTAACTCGGTTCAAAAATCTTGGTCGTGTTTTTTTAATATAAAAACGACATTTCGTAAAAATTAGGTCAAATTATCCAATTTAATTTATAATTTGCTGGTGGGATGTGAGATACACTTATCTCCACGTGTCTCTGTATCCTTGTGTGTCAAATTCCTATTTCTCATTCCTAGTCGAGTTAATCAATTCTCCTTTTCTTCCATAACCGGCCACGTGTCTTCTCGCATACTTCCTTCTCATTTCTCTTCCCCTACTCTCTCGAGTTCACATCGTAGTTTATTCAGTACACCTTGATCCACATCACTCTGTTTTGCGATCTGTGGTATTCCTGTTAGGTGCTAGTCCTACCTTAGTGCCTGCATGCGCATCGTGTTTAGCTTTTTCCTACGATTAAAGTTTGTGGGGTTGTTAGTTCCGGAGGCCTTCGATTTTTTATCCAATCGACTTTTGCATACCAAGTTTGTATTATATGATGATTCACGCTGAAGTGTTAAAATTTACTCTCTTTGAGCGAACGCACATAAAAACGGAATTTGAGTGCTTGAGAACACGCTGCCTTTCCCTTTGGAGCTATGGCTTTTGTCAACTCGTTTCCATGCAAGCCACAACTTGATCTAAGAACTTCAATCGTATGACCTATCGTGATCTGCGGTTGACTTTAAAGTTACTTTCGATGGAGTGTTTTTAGGTAAGTGGGTGATAGAGCGAATAAATACTACCCAAAATCTGATTAAAATTGATGGTTATCAGCCAATGCTTTACCTTAAATCTTCAATTACTTCATGCTCAAACCTCCTCCTCCCCCCCCCCCCCCCAAAAA
>UZAE01001440.1:0-13348 GCA_900617975.1 Rodentolepis nana
TGCAAAGAATAGACCAGACGATATCTTTCCACACAATGAAGACCTTAATCAGGAGAGAATTCAAGACTTCAAGGTGTAGCGTACTTAAAGCGCTCTCCGACATAGCCGACTGGCCAAGAATCGAATCCGTTGCTTAGTTCAGACTACGTAATTGGCATGAGTGCCCGGCGAAGCATCTTTACAGAATAGGAGTATACGCTCAGCCAACATACTCCCTATGTGACCTACAGGAGGAAATGGAAAAGACCCACCTGATTCGGTGTCCAGCCCTAAATACAACGACGGAAACCCAGAGATAGTTGGAAGCCAGAAGACAACTAATGAACTGCTGTTAACTGTCCTCAAGCCCATATATATCCCCCCCCCCCTTGTGAAAGCTGAAGTCAACTAGGGGCTAATGATAACTATCATAAAGCCTGCCATTTGAAATAATAATAATGATTGAACTTAAGTACGTTTGGAAGGTACAATTTTATAGTTTATTGTGAAACTGCCGAAAGCTATTCTAATATACTTTGCTACATTTAAACAATAAGAATATTTGGGAGTAGCATCAATAACTTGATACAAGTGTGACCTATTTTTATTTACAGCACGAGGATAAATGAATGTAAAAGTGTTGATAGGAAAGATATTCCTGATAAACCTTGCCTCACAAATTCAAAGACATAGGCTTAAGTCAAGGGCAAACCTTTTCAAGTGGCGATAACCAACCTTTAATCAAATTCCCCATTTCAAAAACCTCGAAACTCACAAGTTCTTATTACTAAAGTTCGTTTAGACAAATCAGAACAGAGGCAACGCAGCTGTTTGAAGGAAAAGTATGAATTAGATGTTGAATCCTGGTAAGGAATCTATTGGCCGCGAATTAGAACCAACCAGAATTGAAGGATATGAGACAATGGGAATTTGTTGGTTTATAGTCATTGACTTTATGCAGATGAACCTGGGACGAGAAAAGACTGCCGAGCAGACCGGCAATGCATCAAATAGCGGAATTCCGTCTTGCAGATGACTGTCTTAGGATTTGTGCAGAATTCACATGAACTTTCATTATGATAAGAATGCAAAATATATTGAAAATTTGTGTATTACAGAGTTCGGACGTAGTAGTGTTTTTGAATGTTTAATTCATACATAATTTTTTTCTGGCTGCTTCTAGTGTCAAGATGTACTCAGATATTAAAAAACAGAAGATATATCACTTTCCTGATTACATTAATTCATCATATTTGTGACATTATATTCCTATCTATTCTGTATCTTCAGAAGGAAGTCACTTGTTTCGAAGATTATTGTCCAGAATTTTGGGATCTCTGGGACAACAGAAATGAGATCCGGTCCAGTTCCAGTTGCTGCATGGACCGGAGATGATTTTGGCGGCATTCTAGGCTTCAACACCAACATTTCCACTATGTATTGTTATGGGACCTAACAGTGACGATACCATAGCTGTTGATTGCCCTGAGTCATCGCATCATTAGGGCTTCAGAAGAACGGTAATCTAATAAGATCCGCTTCGTTTGCGACTTGACAGTTGTTCACTGCACTTAATTGGCAAACCCCTAACTCAGACCGTATAATTTGAGTGTAGGGTGAAAATAGAGGAAACTATGGAAATAGTTTTCAAACATAAATTAAGGGAACTAAATACTAGTGCAAGGGGAGGATTTAAGGTAACTCTACAAGCATTATCTCTAAAGAAGACAATGACAAGCAAATTTTGTTTTGCAAAATATTCAATCAAATATCTTAAATAGTTTTATCGTTCTATAACTGTTGTTAGGTTAGATAAACAATTTATTCAAAAATAACTATGAACTAAAAAAAGCATAGAACTCATCTCTGTAAAGGCAATTCCAAATATATAATTTCTCGTAGATACATGGAACTGACCGCAGATTCTGTTGAAAATATTTTATGTACAGTTCGGTAAGGCATATCTCGAATAATAGACTTGAGATAAATCGGACAAGGCGGTCTTACGGTGTTTTAATGCAGGTAAAATGTAATTCGTAGGGGAGCTCAAATCTTAACATGAATAAAAATCACTTTTAACTTTAGGGCGGCATTAGCTCGCACTTAGCCAATATCACGACAGTCTTTGAGCTCTATAAAATTAATTCTAAAGCAACCACTACTACTTCTGATGATGCCGTGCAGTTCTATGAATTGATCGGGGAAGACGATTTTCAGAATGATGATCGAAATATCGAACTTGCATTTTTAGATTAAATTGTTGAATTCAATCGTATTATGTTGACAGAAACGGGGTTTCCCACTTGTATATTTCTGAACATGCGAGAAATCTGTGAGTGATTTGATCAGTGTCATTGCAGCATTTCGCTAAGCTTTAATGCTTTTCCCACAGGTTAACTTACCTGTAGACTATCCTTTACCAGCATCTTATATTGGAAATATATCCCGAAAATTGGCTAGGTCTCGTCCAAAAGAAGAATCTAAAGTGGGTAAATAGTTTATGACAAATATACACAAACAGCTGACATGTTTGGTCGTTCGATACAAATGGGGCTACATAATCATCATCAAGTCTATTAAAATTTCTTTTGTTAATAATGTTGCCGAAATTCTTCAAGTCCTAGCTTAACCCTGCCAAACAGCGCAGATTGACATGCAAGACCAGTCAGCTAAATCCCTAACAAAATTCCTATCGTAACACTCATTTTTGATTATTAACGGATATAATGAACCACTAGAGTATTTGCCTCACCAATCTCCACCAAAAAATCAGCCTAATACGTATGATTTTATTTTTTAGCTATTAAAGGCATAATTTAAATAAAATAAATGTAAAATAAATAAACCACCAGTGTTTTAACTGTTCATTACCTTGAATACCGTGACCTTATTGGTCTATTATCGAAAAGGCTTAATAAATTTGGGTCTGGTAATTTTGGTTTCATTTAGCCCGGTCGTTTAAGATGTCAAAATATCTCGGGTGGCTCGATTATCTCCTTGTGGCGGTACTCTTCCTGTTATATACATGTGTTGGAATATACTATTGGTTCAGACCGTCAATCCTCAAGTGTTGGCGTCGGATCCAAAATCGTAATACTGAAAATTTCGATGAGGATTCTTCTGTTGGTGCAGAAGAGATCTTTTTGGGAAATCGTAAAATGGGTCTTCTTCCTATCCTTTGTAGCACTTTAGCAAGTTTTCTTTCGGCTGTTGCTCTTATGGGCAATAATTCTGAGTTTTATCGTTTTGGTACTGAATTCTGGTGCATTGTATTTGGCTATTGTATTGCATTTCCACTTTCCGCTGAAATCTATGCACCAGTCTTCTATAAGTTGCAACTCATTAGTGGTCACGAGGTACACATTTTTTGTAATTATTTTGTTTAGTATTTAGAGTTGAGATTCACTCGTTCACTTCGATGGTTTGTTACAATGGCTTTTTGTTTGCAAATGGTACGTTTTATCCCTTTTTATCATAAGTTTTACATGTAATTTTCCCTAACCTTAACATCATATTTTTAGATTATCTACATAGCTGTTGTTCTGTACGCACCTGCTTTGGCCATTAGCCGCGGTATACTTTCTTATATATGCTTATCTAACACTGAAAATGTAATATTAAAAATTCTTTGTTTATGCAGTTACGGGGCTACCTGAATCTGCTTCGATTCTTACAGCAGGTATGATTGGCACAATTTACACTGTTCTGGTAAGTTTATATTTGCCAGCCCCGAAATGCAGTTTTTTTAAACATTTAGGAAGAACTCACATTGCCTAATCGGTTTGCTATCGATTTGAATGAAATATTTGTGTTAAATATTACATTTTACCTAAAATTCACTTAAATACCGAAATTTTTAATTATAATTTTGGTTATTACCTTTCTATCGGGTTATCAATTTATTGACTTAATAATTTACACGTAATCACCTAACGCTGCCAAACCTTGAAATTTAATTTCATCCCAATTCGCCGTTGAAATAATGTCACAAGTCCTGGTTAAGGTTATCATCAAAGTTGATAGTGTTATTATTTTATGAGTTTATCTAGAAGCTTTTTTTCTAGAGTAGCTGTTAAGAAAATCACCTTCTATTCTCCGATCTGGGAATGTAGTGAATGATGCTGCAAGATTTTTTGTAGTTTATTAACTATACTGAAATCTTTTTAAAATTCATTAAATTTTGAAGGGCCATGTCTCCACTTCCAGTTGTTTTCCCATTTTTTCGTCTGGATGTTAATTCATTTCCCATTCTATGCAAAGTTGACATCTCGACATAACATTCCATTTTGAGGTTTTTTAAGAAAGATGTTTAACTTAAAACTGGTTCCTCTAAAATGGGATTATTCTATTGTCAAAGAAGAATCTGTCAAAATATTTATTTTTCAGGGAGGACTTAAGGCGGTAGTATGGACAGATCTTCTACAGACGATCGTGATGTTTATTGGCCTCGTCCTTATCATGACATTTGGTTGCTATGAGGTAGGTGGAATCGAACGCGTCTGGGATTTGGCTAGCAAAGGCCAAAGGCTTAATACTTTTGAGTAAGCTCTTGAAAAGCCGAAAGTATTTAAAGCTTGAATATTATTTTTTCATTATGAATTATTTTAATTAGTTTTAATCCAGACCCTTTTGTACGCCATTCAATATGGACTCTGGCTATCGGTGGGGCCGGAATGGTGCTCAGCATATATGCCACAAATCAAACTCAGATTCAGCGTTATCTTGCCTGCAAAGACCTCAAAACTGCTCGAAGGTAAAGTCACACTTGCCAAATTGATTGCGTTTCATTATTTTAGAGCTATTCATCTTCAGCTTCCAATAAACGTTGTATTACTATCTGTTCAACTAGTCATTGGGTTAGTGACCTACGCTGTATTTGCGAATTGCGATCCTGTGTTAAGTGGAGATATAACTGATTATGATCAGCTATTCCCCCATCTTATCATGCATCTTTTTGAAAATATTCCTGCTCTCAGAGGCCTTTTTCTATCGACTATATTTGCTGCCGCATTGAGGTATGTTCTTCATATTTGGGGCATCACTTTATGAATGTCTAAAAACTGAATACACTGCATTTACTTCCATCGAGCACACTCTCTTCTGGCGTTAATGGAATCGCCTGTGTTTTGATGGAAGATGTGTTCATGGACATCTATCTCACATATCACAAAGGTTCTGGACTCAAGCAGAAAACAGTCACTCTCATAGCTCGCCTAATAGGTGTGCAAACATGAATTCACTCAGAGCATTTTTTTCCTCCCTACCCAGATGTTTATTGTTTCAGCCCTTGTGCTTGGTCTTTTGATAATTGGACTGGCCTTTCTTCTACAAGTGGTCCCTACCGGCATCCTTCAGATGGCCTTCTCCATTTTCGGTGCTATTGGCGGACCCATTTTAACAGTCTTCACTATCGGCATGATCTGTCCCTTTGTCAACAAGTGGGTGCGTACTCTCTCTCTCTCTCACGTTATTATCTGCTTCATAACCTAGTCTTCGGAATGACTGCTATCCTATAGACTATAATTCTTTTGCGATGATGTGCAACAAGATAAAATAAATGAGCAGAATTTTTTTGAATATATAATTGGCTGTCCAAAAGAAGTAAAATAAATACGAGCCATTCCGTCAATCGAACCATCTGCGGAGTTGTGATATTTTTACAATTGTAAAAGCTTTATTTTATTTTAAAGATGTTGGTTCTTAAGCACTAAGGTTTGCACTTACTTGAGTCTTCGTAATTCAACAAACGAAGTGGAAATAAGAAAGCAAAAACTTTGAATTGACCGAATTGAGTTGAGGCATGGCTTTGTTTTTATTTTAGATACGGATCTGTTAGTTACCATAAACTGGGCGTTTCCAATCTCATTTTTGGAGTCTCATTGCACCTAACTTCAGTAGGAACGCTTAAGAGGCATTTACTTTCCTTCGATAACAATAGCAGTTTACATTCGCAGTTAACAATTGCATCGACCTCGTTATCTCTGACTTTTGTTTAGATGCACAATTTTAGCAATGGGCCACTTCCAACTTTGGTCCCTTATTTAGGTTGATTACCTTTTTTATCTCTCCATCATGCAGGGCGGACTTGCTGGATTTCTGACTAGTTTAGCCGTAGGTCTGACATTGATGGTCGGCTCTATTTACTTATACACCTTCAAGGAGCCCAATCCACCTCCTCTCTCTGTGTCGGGCTGCACGAATGTTTCAACTGCTCCTACTTCCACGGCTTCATCGTCCCTTCAGGATTATCCATTCTCCTTCTTCAACCTCTCCTATCTCTACATCACCCCAGCCTGTCTGTTTACTGGATTTGTTTTCTCCACAATTGTCTCTTTTTTCACAGGTGACCTTTTTCTCACTTTATAATATATCTGAGCGGTACACTCGGATTCCGAATTAATAGAAAAGGGAAGAAAACTTTTCCTTAATGATCAGTTATAGACGAAACAAGTGCTCAGAAATTGATAGGGTACTTTAAATTTGAATAAGTCTCAATTTTATCTCCCGAATGAGCTTTTTATGATTTATTTTTTACATGATTTTATGGAGATTTTAATTGGCCACTTGAATTAATCTCTGTTTAACCAATATTTTCAAATTACATAACATGTAGTTAATGATTGAAAGTTGGTATGCTGTTCGAAATGACCTTTTGAGCCTCAAACTATTTTTATGAAGCCCCCCTATGTATATCCACAACACCACAAAGTTGGGCTATGTATGTTTATTTTGAACTTAGAAGGTTCCCCTTGTTGGTAGTTATACTAGTTGATGGTTGACATTTGCACAAAGTGATTTCCAATGTTAGATGCCACCTGCTTTGTTGTTAGTTTTAATAACTTGATCTTATGAAGTCAATTGTTGTGTATTTAGGACATTTGGAAGCTTTAACCAAATGGAGTTTTTTCTTCTGCAAATAGGAATGAACACGAAAACACCTGTTAGTCAGTCATTGCTGGCCTGGCAAGCGGTATGGCTTTATTCAAAGTTGCCCTCTTGTATACCTCCCCAATCCTCAGCAAAGGTGGGTGGATCGGTAAATATCTTCTTTAACAACTAAATTCTAATTCCTCCAGTCTATCTTCCTTCATATCCTTTTTCTTTTGCTGTAGCCCCACGTCAGAAAGATGAAGGCAATAGTGGGACTTGGAGATGATGAGATTTCCGAATTTGATGAAAAGGACGCTGACAAGATGGATTTCGATAGAGATGAGAATGGGGAAGGTTCTGTTCGGGAACTGAGGCTTTAAATCCGGTTATGCATATCTGTGATACTTCTTCATAAACTACTTGATGTGCCAACTATCTTATCTTTTTAAAATCTACAAAATCATTTGGTTTCGCTTTGCTAGTTATTAAATAGTGGGACGTATTCAGCCCTCATACATTTGACGTAGTTCTATTAGGTTGGCAATTAAGTCATTGCCGATTTCAAATAAGAAGGCAAATTCGGAATTTTTGTTTAAAAATATAACTTTATTCAATTAGATATTGGCCGTTCTTGTCGATTACCTTTTTCCATCGTTCTGGCAGAGTAAAAATTCCCCGTTCGTAGAATGTCTGGTCTTTGCTATTAAAAAAACTGAATTAGGTGTGATCCGACATCATCCGCGTTGTTAAAAATTTTACCATTTAAAGAGTTTTGCATGGAACGAAACAAATGGTAATCCGAAGGCGCAAGGTGAGGGTTATATGGTGGGTGTGACAAAACATCCCAACCCAGTTTCAATAACTTTTGCCGAGTAACCAAAGATGTGTGGGGCCTTGCGTTACCAAAGATGTGTGGAAAACAACACCCTTCCGATTTGATAATGCCGGCCGCTTATCTTCAATTGCATCCATCCTCCAGTTTTTCGAGTTGTTCAACAAACACATTTGAATTTATCGTTTGGTTCAGCGGCATGAGTTCAAAATACAAAATTCCTTTGTGATCCCACCAGACTGACAGCATAATCTTTTTTGGTGAATCTCTGCTTTTGATACTGTTTGGGCTGGTTGATCTTGCTTCACCCACGATCTCTTGGGGGTAACATTGTTATAAACTATCCACTTTTCGTCGCCAGTAACTAGGTTCTTCCTCGGAAATGGATCATTCTCATTGCGTTTCAGTAGCGGCGAATCACAGATGCTAATCCGTTGCGTCAAATGAATTTCCTTTAACTGGTGAGGGATCCATAAATCAAGTTTCTTGACATAACCAAGGGTTTTTCATTTTTTTTTCAATGCATCTATGCGACACATTGAGCTTCTCTGCAATATCTCGTGTTGTGCTGTGACGATTTGAATCGATAATGGCCTTGATATGGGTTTCATCCACTTCGACTGGGCGGCCAGATCGTTGTGAATTTGTCAGTGAAAAATCACCGGAACGAAATCTTTTAAACCAATTTCGACACTGCCTTTCTTTTAAGGCTTCATCTCCATATACGGCACATAACTTCTTTTGTGCTTGCGATGCGTTCTTGCCTTTTCGGAAGTAATACAATAAAATGTGTCGGAAGTGCACGTCCTGTTCTTTCGTTTTTAAATTGGGATAAAAACAAAACTAAAGAACTAAACAAAAAATATTTTTTACTAATTAACCTAGAAGCCCATACAGTAAGAAAGAAATATAGGTTAGATGCTCTGGCGACGTTAACAAAACAAAAGAAAGTAGAGTGAATCTGTCAACAAAAACGGCAATGACTTAGTTGCCCACCCAATATTAAAATAAGAGGTCTATCTAAATCTTTATTCACGATTCAAATTCAAATATGAATAAAAATACGCATGTTAATAGTGACTCTGATTTAAGGACTGTTAGTTGTAACAGGCTATTTGAATGCACATTTTTAGAGATTAATATGATTAAAATCTACGAGTACATAGACGTGAGCTTTATCTCAAGAAAAAAGTTTCGACTGGTGGTTGACGAAGAAAGTGCTAAAATTTCAGAGGGGTGTGTGCTTATTTAAAATACTTATACTAGTGAAACTTTGTAGTTGAAAGTAAAATGAAAAACGTCTTAAATTCATATGGGATAAAGCAAATCAATCTATTTGTAATTTGCGAACTAAAAATAGGATAACAGAAAAATCAGCCTTATCTTCAAATTTACCTCCTACGTTTAATAACATTTAACGAATAAAAATTAAAGAAATTTCTTATTGATATTAATTTCAATTGACTAATGATCTCTCTTAGCTAAAGAATCCTCCTCGCGGAATTGAGAGGAATCTAAATTTTTCCTCGTCCAGCCTCCCTATTTCATAATATACTTTATTATCTTGTTTAACTTTTGAAATCTTGCTGGAATGTGATCACCAATGTAATCCAATTCAATGTTCACGAGAACAGCAATATACTTGTAGCAAATTAAACATTTTTGCATTTTTAAAAAAGACCATTCCTATTTTATCTTAATTTGTCTTGCATAACTGTTGCGCCACTCAAAGGAGAGTGCACAATCATAACCTTAAGTAGTCCTCTCATTCCACCTCTGAGCACTATCAATCGATGGGTGTGCACTTACAACATTTAAGTGCTATTTAAGTTGGCAGGTGTTTATACTACCACCGCATCAGCCTTTGCATGAAATCTGAACAAATGAGCAAAATGTATGGAGTTCAACAATGTCAGTTTCACTAGCATTGAAATCGCAAAGTTGCTTTGGTAATTTAATTTGTATGTTTATTACCAATTCATTTCAAAGCCATTAAAATTTGACCATAATTTGCATAATTTTTAATGATTTAAATAGCAAATTAGACAATTTGAAATAGTTGGTGCAGGTATTAGAGATTGTAAGAATGAGTCATTTAAAACTGAATACCATGTTCGATTTATAAGGCGTTAGTGACCGCTTCAACCCATGCATCCATTTAATGCATTTGCCATTTGGCATCTAATGCCATTAGATATTACTTACTTAATTGCCATATGTGTTCTTAATATTTCCCTTTAAATAGTTCACATTACATTAAGAAATTGGCAACAATTCACACATCTAAAGAACTGTGGAATGAAAGCGGGATAAATTTGAATTAAAGAGGACCAAACTTTTGAGCAAAATCTCTCGATTTAGAATGAAGTGATGGCACTAACCTTGCCATCCATTTAATTTGATTCAGTTAGTAAAATTGATAGGCAGTTTCATAGTCACCACGCCTTCTGAATGGAAACACAATAGTGACGTAACTAACGGAGTTTCGTTCATTTAAATTCAGTCAGAAAAAAGATTTGAATAGAGTTTAAGCACTATTTTTTAAAGTTCGGATCTTGGGATGATAACTTCATCAGTACTAAATCATTCGATAATCAGAGGTGTTCATTTGAAATTCTTGTCTACATCAGGAGACAGATAAAATCTATTAGTTTTTATAATAGCCCTTTTTAAATGATAATTTCTAATATAAGGAACGATTGGTGAATATTGGAAAATCGTTCCTACGAGATGGGGTATAAATCATGCCCTTGAAGGAAGATTAAAGTAGAAATCAATAGACAACATAGAAATGCTCTTCAATAAAATTATTTATGGCACCCAATCTATATTTCTCAAAATTGAAAATTTCCACTTACTGCAACTTCCGGCTTCTATATAATTTTTTTGATTTCCGAATACCATGACGAATTTTAACAGCTTGAAAGCAATTTTTGAAAGTGGGTTACCTGAATGCTTAAGTTCATATATTTCATTAGCCTACCATTTTCTAGCCAAAATAATATATTTCGAAACCCGAGAGATCATAAGTAAAAAGATTGCCTTTCATTCATTTCAATAATTAGTTGTTTGATTCCCGATTGGGCAATATGAACTAATAACAATAATAATAAATGAATGTTTGGATTAAAGCATAAACATTTGCAAATTTAAATGATTTTTCTCCTCCCATTTTTACGGAACTAGTAGCTTTTTTTCAGATGCATTTTAAACCAAGTGAATTCTCCTGTTTTTTTTTACAGATTTGTTTCGGCATGAAGGACTTGGCATTAAGTCAACAGTGCAATGTACTAGGGCAATATCTAGAATTCTGAAATCTTGTCATATTAATCTCTTTGATGAAGTTTTTCATAAACACTTGACTTGAATTGTTCTGCTTTTTTGTGTGTTTTATGGAATTTTCCAGTTTTCAGTGGATAGTCAACTTACGAATAGCGGATATAATACTGACATTGAAAAAGACCAGGATAACGCACAAGAACAAATAAGATTAATACTAGTATTGCTTACTCGTAAATAGTATAAACGTTAGAATATCTCCCTCAATTACTATATGGAAAAGAAATAGAAAACCAATATGAAAATGTAAATTACTTCAATGACCATTGGGGAATATAAGTGAAAACACGCTCCACGTTGAGAAGATAGGTAGGACAGTCATTTAGCAGAGGGAATTATGAAACAGATCAAGCACTAAAAGTAACATTCGTGATAAGCAGAAGAGCAAAGGTGATTACATATTTTTTAGCAAGAGTATCGAAAGAAGGTACTAATGTTTAACAACTTGATGTACATTGTGTTTTTGAACTTAAGAAAGCAAACCAGACGAATTAAATTTGACTATTTAAATTCGGAATATGCCCCATGAAATTCTCCAATATTGATCGCTATTTGTATAAATTTATGTTAAATTTCGAAGCAGACACGATTCAGAGCAAATTTTCCTCATGTATAGCAGATTGCTATAATAACTAGCCTTGTCTATATTCAGTAATCTTTTTGGCTACTTCTCCAGAGTTCGTAAAGGCCCCCAGAATTAATTAAACTTTCGTAAAGCTATAGATAAAACAGGTGTATTACGTGGAACACGTTTTTTCGGGATTACGGGTGGTGGCGTGGAATTTAATCATAATATACACTTTCTGACTTGATAATCACGTGATGACTTTGGTCATTGATTGGTCAAAAAACACGTAATGGCTTTGAGCGTTGAATGGTCGGAAGGTCTCTGCTTTTGACATGCTAAAGTTTTTTTCACACACAAATTACTTCACTAATAACTTCTATTCAGTTATCATTAAGTTCAATTACAACTTAATGATAATAAATTCTCAAAAGTTAACTAAAGGAATTTTTAAACTCTTGTTACCAGTCAGTTAATTTTTAGTTGTATTAATATTATTTTTCAGTGTTTTAGAAACAAAGAAGGATAGTAATAAAGCGGGTTTCTTAAATGATCCTAAAGTCAGCTCCCCAACTCACTCCGAATTGTAACTACGTAGTAGTTGGGACATAACCCCTGCAGGCATGCACCTCTAAATCCTGGCTTTAACTGAAGAGCTACCTTCGCCATATCCCTTTTCACACAGGGCCTCCCGTTTTCTCTCCCCTTCTTTCTGCTCGTCTGTTTGTTTCACTTTATATCTTTCTCCCCTAGGGTGACTATTAGTTCTTTCACCTGAATGACAGCTGGTTTAGTCTTCTGCCTGACTTTAATAATTATTAATTCATCATTTACTTTCGTCCTAGTTTGGCCTACAACTTGAAACAATGAGATGGCTACGGAAAACATCGGCCGGTGTTTACCATAAGTTCAACTAGGAGGGAAAATATTTAATTTCATAATCATATTAAAACTTTGATTCGTATAATTTTGATCAACAGAATTCCGTTGATTCTGGACATCGTTTTCTTAGCGTATTCTAAGGAAACTATGATAGACTTCAGCAAAGCGCTCAAAAATAGAAGACGATTGAAAATAACATTAAAAATTTCATTTATGCTTCTGATAAGTGCATTTAGTCTACATAACACTTATGCAATCAGTTTGATATTTAAATCAATTTTGAATTACAAATGATATTTTGCTTAATAATTCAGAGAATATGCAGTTTATTCGAAATAATTTTGATATCGATGAAATCTTTAACCTTTATATTTGTATATCATTTGAGATATTAGAGAGATTATTTTGGGATACACCCCCACACACTTTTAAATAAGTTTGAAAAAGTTTGATATTTCTAGATCAAAGAGGAATTCATTACTTTGCAAAGAACGGTAGAATCTACAGATGGTTTGAGTGAGGAAATATATTTATTTATTTCAAATGGCAGGCTTCATGATATTTATCATTAGCCCTTAATCTTTGACTTCAGCTTCCCCCAAGAGGGGGGGGGGGTACATTTATAGCAGTTAATTAATAGCAGTTCATTAGCAGTCTTCTTTCTTCCCAGTATCTCTGGCTTTCCGTCGTTGTCTTTAGGGCTGGACACCGAATCAGGTGGGTCTTCTCCATTTCCTCCTGTAGGTTACATAGGGGGCATGTGGGTTGAGTGTATACTCCCAATCTGTGAAGGTGTTTTGCCAAGCAATCGTGTCCGGTACGTAGTCTAAACTCAGCAACGGCTTCGATTCTTGGCCAGTCGAATATGTCGGAGAGTGCCA